>JASMMZ010000001.1:27340678-27509017 GCA_038502455.1 Anisogramma anomala | reverse complement strand
TGTTAACTAATTCGCTCGACTAGGAGGTTATCGACGTTAAGATCTTTATTAAACTTAAGGTGCCTAAAGGGTTTTCGCTACGGCTCAACTCGTATAACTCGAAAAGTTATAAAGTTGTTAGCAATTTCAATTACCACGTTTAAGTTAATAATATTTCAAACCTAATACGCCCTATTTTATTTACCTGGCTCGCGTTACGTGTGTACTTCAATTTAAAGGGGTGTAAAAGTACGTCTGCTATTAAAAGCCTGTTCCTAATATTCAAGGCATTATTAATCTGAAGACGTGTTGATTCTTTCCTTGGTTCCTTTAAGGCTTTATTCTATGCTATAACAGGTTTTTAAGTACTTAACGAGTGTACCGACTTAACTGTTATACTTAGGTAGGCTGTAAATACCAGTAAAGTAGGTATATATCCGTTAAGGCTAATAGTATCGTTAAAATATTTTACCGCTATCTAAAGTCGTGCCTGTTAACTTATAAAGCTTCCAATTTTCAATATAAAGATATCGTAAGCTTTTCGCAAAAGGGTATATACCCTTTTGACCTTATTAATACCATAATGAACTTTAATGAGGACCTATTTATACTAAATTCCCATTAACTGAAACCTTTATTTAAAACTTTATTGTAGTAAAGTAGGTAACGGTATTGTAAACCAACACTTTTAGTCTATCAAGATACGTAATGATTTACTAAGTACGTAATGCTTTTAAAGTTTAATTTGTCGTAATAATATTAAGGATCTTAACGCCGTTAAAAAATTTAACGGAGTTTATAATGTATAATACCAACTTTCCGTCTAGGTAAAATACGTTTACCAAAACTTTCGAGTTAAAGTCTTAGTTGTTCTTTAACGTGAACTTAAGTCTTAAAGAGGCTTGAAAGTGTATTTGACAATGGTAATAAAAGCGTCTAACTACCTTCAATACTACCAAATTCATATTTTTCTAGCTAGATACCTTTAAAACCTTATAAAGCTTATGAATTACCGGTTAATTCAACCTATGATAAATTTCACAAATTTTCGCTTTTTTCTGGTTTAATACTAATACCTTACACCCTTAAAAACGAAACAAAAAATACCCCTACTTAAGGCTTAATAAAAACCTTTGACCGGCTTTAACTTATATTAATGCGTTAATTCCAACGTTAACATTAACGCCTAATTTTTTCTATATTCTTTGGAGAAAGAAGATGTGGAAGGGGATTCTGGGATATAAAAAACTATAAGGCTAACAACAGTTTTTACCATTGTCGATCCCAGTAAAGATAATTTTTTTCTAAGGTTAAAGCTAGCTTTAGCTTTACCAGCATCCGCGTGGTGAAGTTCCGTAACATTATTAGTATCCCTTCGTAATGCGACGTATTACGAATAACCTCATATTAAGTACTATGCTACCCCCGTATCTGGAATTATTCCTTATAAAACTTGTATTGCGTAATGATTTTGAATGGTAAAGAGGTATATAGAACCAGGAGTTTCATCGTTATATCGGCGGTAAGGGTGTTTACCTATAAAGCGGTATAAAAAGGCGTGGTCGGCTAATTATTACGTTGCTTCCGAACTAATGCTAGTACCAATATCTTTGTGTCAACCGATAACCTTTAGCTTATTTTCTTCCTCTTTATTTTCACTTCCTTTACATTGTGAAACTCGTTTAATACAATCCAAATTCAAGGCAACATGATATAACATATAATACACCACTTGATTTATTTCACGCTCGACGATAGTATGTCGTGTTGATCACTAGCTCTGCTTGCCATAAATTCAACATTTTTCAGCGTTTAACGTAAAATCTTTATCCTGTTTAAAGACCTTAAGGAAGAGGAATACCCTCCTCTGTAGGTAAAGGTCTAGACCTTTCATTAAAGATATTTTCCAGGCCTTCCTCACCATCGATTAATATAATACGAATAGGGAGAGTTTTCTCCTTCGTTAATAAATTCCGGAACATAAAGATACATACTCATTGAGCCAGGGACTCGAGTAATTACAGTCGTCAACATAAAATGCAAACAGCCAAAGAAAAAACTTTACAAATGGCGTTAAGTCATTACAAGGTGTATTCGAACTTTTTATACCCCGTAACTGCTTTCCGAATCTATTGAAGTATGGTGCCTTGGCTAACTTCCACGTTCCCTATTACCTATTAATAAAACATCAGTCTGTTGAATATTTAATTTAAAAGGTCTATCTTACTCTCCGACTCTTTCTTATAATCTAACATATAGAACCATTTGATAATATTACTGTTTGTAGGGTATTAGGTAAAATTGACATCGTATTCGAAGTAGCCTTTTATACCATCATAAATTTCGCGGAAAGAGAAGTAATTCATCAAGTACCAGAAGTAATAATCCTTAGTTTAGCCGGTAATGATACTAGAAAACAACGAAAAAAAACATGGAAATTTAACTCTTATATGGCGGTAAATATTGAAAAATTGGCGTAACTTAACGTTGACAAGGTTATAAAACTTACCGTTATACTTTTCCTTCCCTCCTTCAATCTTAACGAACGTAGTAATTGCCGCATAATCCATGTTCTTTATTAGAACGCGTTGAGGGGGAAGGGTAATATACTAGTCGTAGGGACCTTCTTTACTTAGCTAGAGAAAAATCTAAGGTTACTGGTGCTAGTGGTCAGGATAGTTATCTTTGGATAAATTTACAGGGAAAAAGCTAGTAGTCGTATTCACAGTAGACTCCCGTGTAAAGTCGGTACTTCTTCAATCTTGCTACTAAACCCAAAATTTCTAAGGAGCTTGGGGGAAATGGGTTTAAGGGTTTCCATTGCGGAAAACTTGGCGATAATCCTCTTATTGTTAAGGGTTCCGTCAAGGTCCCTGCTTAATTAACTGGTAGATCAAAGGGCTTACGAGATGTAAGTCGATAGATTCTTCACATCTACTCATTTATACTTAGGCAGATCCTTACAAACTAATACGTGAACTTTAAAGGTTACTGTCGCTAGCAACCTCTTTGCCCTTAACTTAGGTCCATTAGGAGTCTTTATCTGTGGCGCATTTATATAGTAGCTTAGCCAGACTGTTTTCCTTCCCTTTTTTCGCGGGAGGTTAAATTCCTCGAGCCAACAGATCGAATCTTAGTCCTATCTTTACTTACTTGTCCGTCTTTTTCCACATATTCAAACTCTAATCTCGAAACCATTCTTAAAAGTCGTCAAGGGCTATAGGTCCACGGCTCGTTTCAGTTATATTTTTACCAAGAATAAATTGACCGATTGTGTTAGTCAGGTACTCCAGGGTAAAGTCTTCAATAGCTTCGGTGTACTAGAGCTCTTCGTCGTAATGCCTCTCGAAGATGTTTCTTAGGGCAATGATTGCCTTCCTTCTGACATAATTATTCACAGCATTAATTCCAGTACGTTTTATAGCCATTATGACGATCTGTTTGGTGTACGGCGTGTAGAGTGAGTTACTTAGTTATTTTGAATGTATAGGACTTAGCTTTTTGGCGTAAGGTCGCGCGACGTGGCTTTCTCGGTGCGACTTGGCGGTTTCTCGTGTTCTCGCTCTAAACAGCGAACTTAACAATTAACTTGGCATATAAAAAGAAAAGAGTAAAGTAGGGTAAGGGTCTAGTGTAAGGGTTAAGGGCGTAGGTCATTATTAGTAGTAGGTCGAAGGTTATTGTTTGACGTAGGGACTTAATCGTTTTTCTTACGGTTGTAACACCCGTAATATTACTAACTTAGCCGTTTGCTAACTTGACGAACTTTTAGACTTTTGACAGTCAATTTAAACTTCTTTAAAAAGGATCAATGAAGATTTCTTGGTGTTTCTCGAGTAGGGATACCGTCGCTTACTTATAAATTGCCGCAAATAACTACATAGCCTATAAGTCTTCCCTACTTGATGCCAAGAACAACTGCATAACGTATAGGAGCTCTTCGTAAAAACCATTTCTTTACCTTACCTAAAAAAGATAAAGTATAACCAGAAAGCAGCTTTTTTTTCTACTTTGCCAATCGGTGCTTAACTTAATAATTACTGATCAGTACTGGTAGGTCTTTATCATTACAACGTAGTTTATTCGAATCATTATAGTCGAAGTAACTTGAGCTGCGTTGATATTATTGTTTAAGATGTGTTATTTCTAAGTTTGGTAGACCGCTAGCTGGTCGGCACACTAATTTTTATGGGCAAACTCTTTGGCTTGTGCTCCACTTTAAAGTGGGAACCTAGTGTACTACACTTGCAGTGTAGTAGCACAAACTACAGTTAATTTTTAGTGCATACAATAAACTTTTCTTGCAGTAAAGTTGAATTAAAAGTACTGCACTTGAATTCTGTTCCAATAGTTTTTAATATTATCGGTGTTATTATTTTAAGAATTAAAATCATGATAATAATAACTTTGAGGTAAAACTTGATAGGTTCGGGTAAAAACCGTTTTACAATCGGATATTAATTAAAAAAGCGGGGTAATATATACCTAGCCTTATTTATCGTATTACATTTTGATGATTGTAAATTTTTACCTTTCCTTATTAATGCTACACCATTACTAAAACAATGGCAATTTATTTTATTTAAGTTATTTAGGAATCACGTAACTTCAACGTTGAAATATTGGATTATTATAAAATCTAGCGTTTTTTTATTTTGATTTAAATTTATTTAAGGTTACCTTATATTGATAGTTTACTAATTACTCCAATTTCAGATTATTATTACCATATTACTTATCCAATATATTACGGATACCGCTACGTCCCGTTTTCTTAATAAAAATATTCTAAACTTCGAACTTCCGATATATCTTTCCTCGTAATATCCGCGACGGAAATTAGTTTTCAACGAATATCAATGAAGCTTGTAACGGAAAGGAGTTCATAACGGTACGTTAGACTAAACTTACGTAAAACTTAGGGTATTTTTCATGATTATTGAAATTAACGTTTAATGGGTTTAAAACGTCAACGATTAGATATTAATGATGTAACTAATCTAGATTTTCATTAAAGCGATTGGTTTTAATATCACATAAATTAGGTTTGATTTAATCGCTTATCTTATATCGTTTCGCTAAACGTCGCCAACGGTTAGTCGTTATTTTTATTGATTATTCAATATATACCATAGTTCTATATATTCACTCTGTACCTTCATATAAATAACCAAAAATATAAAGGCTCGTCCCGCCGAATTAGTTAACGATTCATAATTTCATTTAGTCAAGGGATATAAGATATTTTTAAATTAATCATTTGCTGGTTTATACTCAACCCGAAAACTGTCGTCTCTCGATTATTTGATATGAATTAATGAGCGTAGAAATATAATATTAAATTTAATTATTACAAGGTAACTATAATCCGTAAGTACCTTTAAACTTCTTAATTCATTTACTTGGTATTATCGTCTGTTTACGGGTAATGGACTGGCGATGAAAATTAATGAACTTGAACTGAAAATATAAGGTTATCTAAAATATATTTACTTCATATCAACTGCTACCTTAAAAATAAAAACAGAATTATTTTACAATATTTACTATATATCCCGAAACCGTTGCGTATACGCCTCGGCAGTTATGAATTATATAGTCTTTAATTAGGCGAATGTAAATGATCAGTTTATGGAAGTTAATAAATATCGAAATGAATTATTGGTAACTGGTAAGTCAACTATAAATTCGATGTGAATATAAGATTAATAACGATTCAATCTCAAAAAGTTTTAAAAAGACCATTTCGTAAGGTACGACAAATTTTCATACCGTTATATCATATATATATTTAATATAGGCGTTAAATATTTATAACTATCCCTTTTGAATAATGATCTCATTAAAAGACTTCAAATGAAACGTTTTCGCTTGAATATTCTATAATCATCGAATTATAAATGTGTTATAATATTATTGTTGTTGACGGTTTTTCATTCAGCAATTATAGGAAGCTATGGTAACTTAATTTATTCTTCTGGTCGATATTACAATTCGCAATTGATATCGAATATACTACCTTAGCCGGAAACCCTTTAATGCTTTTATGAACCGTTAATAGGCCAATTACATATAACGAATCGTTTCTTATATTTTGATCGCATAACTTCGCGAGGATTCCAGGTCCGAAAATAAGCTGTTCGCTTGGTGTTAAGGAAGTCGGCGGTTTTAACACGGGCCGAGCCCAAGGCGGTGCCATAACCATCGATGCTCCGGTGTCCTCTGGCGTCGCTAAAGTCGTATGTCATCGAGATCCAGTAATCGGGCTTCCGTTCTGACATATTTATCTGTATGTCCTGCCGTAATATACGTTACTACAATATATAAATACATTACTACCACATTTGAAATAACTATAGAAATTGGTTGAAAGACTCACATACGGCGCTACTTAACCTCGAGAATATTTTATAATTTACGGGTTAATATATCCGGGCGAGTGTTTTTGGTAACGGGTCAATAGCGCAAATGATATTAAAAAAGCGAATAAATTTCTTCCTATTAAGCATAACATTCCGATATTTAACGTAGTGAAAACAAATACTTTAATTCTTCATAATCCATACAAAATGATAAATAGGGTACATATATTAAGTAATTCCAATAATTATGTTTTGAATCTAAGATACTACCGAAAAAAGAATTTGTCGTAAATAGTATAATTACACTTTGTGTCCATTAATCGTACAGAATAATATTTTACTGGTTTTAGAATGTTTCTTTTATCTTTTTACTATAGGTACTCCTTCAAAACTATACCAGAATGATCTGTTTCCGTTACCATTAACATATCAGAAATTTAATATACAAAAACTATAGTTTTAACGAATATATTCTTTAACGTTTAAAATATATATTTTTTTCAATTCTTCCAAGCTTACCTAATATCTTATTTCGTAATTTAAATCAGGTAATTAACCATATTGGAGAAATTATGAATAAAGTTGTAATAAAAGTTAGTAAAACCTAGAAAACTTCAGAACTTTCGATTGATACGTGAGGACTCGTGGTCGAAAATAAACCGGAGTTTTTAGGGGTCGTCCCGGAAACCTACGCCGACTGTTACGATAAACCTAATATATTTTACCTCGTAAATTACGAAATCGCATTTTTTTAAATTTACACTCAGACGGGTATCGCAAAGGCATTCTAAGATTACGCGAGCGTTCGCCTTATGATATTATTTGGTATCGAAAGGAAACACGAAAATTTCGTTAAGTTAAACCGTAATGAATATTTAAAGTATCCTTCATTATATAATTCATATACAATGAAAACATAACTAAAATTTTTACCATTCCGAAAAAGATACATAATTACTTGAATAAGCCGAAATATATACAAAAAGCCGTTGATTTCCTTTATTTACATATAACAAGAATACGATAAATGGATGTTCTAATATCTAAATTCGTTAGTTACATTAACTTCAATAGTACTTGTAGGGTTTCCTAAATGAAATGTATGTGAAAATGATTTTACTCGGTAGTTTTATTTAAAGCCCAGTAATCGATGTAAAACCACTATCCCTCCCACCTCTGGGTTTCAAAATTAGTAATACCGACGTCATAATCGATAAAAGTCTTGTGCGAACCTAACTCATGTTTATTAACTCGATAAATTAACGTTGAAGTTCGAGGAGTTAATTTCGTAATATGAAATAGAACGGTTCTAATAATCAGTCCAGCAGAGATCCACAAAAGAACGGTAGCAATAATCAGTCCAGCAGAAATCTATTTTCTTTCAATTGAATATAAATATAATGATAGAGCTTTCCCCGGTATAGGAGTGAAAATATTATCCTTTTTCCTTATCGAATAAATCGTTAAATTTTGTTAATTCGAATGAAAAACGTAACCAATTCTCCTTTTCTTTTATGGTAATAGACGCCGTTAATTATGAGATTCGTGTCATTTATGAAGATTTGTAACAAAAGTTGATTTTGACTAATCCCCCATACGCTATTCCGTCCGTTAAAATCGGGTTACCAAACCAATAAAATACGATCATATAACACCACAAATATCCGCCGACGTTAAGCCTATTATTTTCATATTAATAATCAATCCTCCTTGATTAGAAATTACGAAGTGATTACCGCTAACGTATAATGGTATTTATCAGTGTCGTATTTATAGTATCCTGAAACTTATATCCCGCGTTATTCCGGAAGTGATATATATTAATATTGGGTTCGATAATCTTTCATTATTTTCGAGAAATTTGCCTTTCTATGTAGTACGCGTATACCGATGTAAAACTAAATTTATACCAAAATTCCTAAAATATTATAACTTAGTTCATTTAATCTTTCACAATGATAACAAAAACTTATTTATAGTATGGTAATAATTATTACTAAAATTAACTTAAGAGTTTAGAATATAAGTATTACAAAAAAGCATAAAGATAAGGAATAAATCCTCGTTTATAAATATTTCGATTAATCCAACATCATTTTTACTTAATCTTATAATTACGTTATTCAAGCGAAATAATTTCCAAATTAAATTGTATTTAGGAGTTAGGCTTTCCTCATCACCGTCAATAGGAAACCTTTATTTACTTTTTCGACTTTAACTGTATATACATATGTCGAAGGAAAATCTTGGTGGAGTTTATATCCTCGTAGTAATAGTTTGTAGAGCAATAACGTAAGTAATACCTCGTAATTTGACTAGCCCAACGTTTTTTTTTTTCTTTAGTTTTTTAAGTTTTCTGACGTCCTTAATCTTAGGCATATACTAAACGGATTCATTAAAATAACTAGCTGTAATTACCGCGGCCCTTTAACGAATATACCTAAAAGGTAGATAATGTCGTTATAATTATATCTTTATCCGGTCGTTATATTGATAGGAATCCAAATAATTATTGACCAAAACGTTATTTTAAGTTTAAGTACTTCAATACATCTACGAGATCGAGGTATTTCGCTAAAGCCATAGTATAATCGATACGGCTAACGTTTACCATGATATATTTGTTTTGAATACATAAAAATATACGAAAGCGTAGGTAATTACACTTAACCAACTAAAGCTAATTTAAACCGTCCACTCAATCTAGAAATATGTTAAACCTAATGGCGAACGATACGCAAATGTCTTTATCGTTTATAAGAATACCTCTATCTCAACCAAGGCTTTATCCGCACTATAATGGTCTTCATAAATAATTTCAATATAGTGGGAAAACTTGTTAGTATCGTATATTCCCTCGTGTCTGCTAGCTTCGTAATTTACCGTAATAGCTTACTTTACCATCATCATAAAACAACCCTATATGTAAATGAACATATACAGACTTTCCACAATTTATATTTTATTCGCTTCCAATTTAAATTCGAACATTTAGTGCGCTGCTTCTTACTTAAAGGCAAATCTATCGAATTATAGTTAAATATTTTTTTTTTTTTGGTTACCCTTAAACGTTGGCAAACTAACACGAATTGCTGTTAAATTTGTGTCAAGTCAGTAAACCTCAACAATGACTTAAGCGAAATCGAACGAAAGGTCGAAAGCGGAAGTCTATTAACTAAGTTATTGCATTTACTTCAAAACAAACGCGATGTAACTTATTGCATTTTATAAACGAGAAATACAGGCCTAAGTCGGTCCGGAAGGGGCAAAAAGTGTATTAATAAAAGTGGAAAACTAGGTATTCAGCGACAGCTTATCCTTTCGGATAATGTTAAAGTATGGCGCGAAATGATTCATATTGACCATCCTTTCATTCATTATAAATTATATCCTTTCGATAAAAAAAAGTTTAATAATATATTATAGTTTGACTTACGATAGTAACTCAAGTATATGCTAATTGTAGTTTACTATTGAAGTATAGGCGGAGGATTTGAAAAGGCTTTAGTAGTTCTTCATGTAGGACTTATGAACAAACTCCGTGTACAGCCGGTCATGTGCCCTTATACGTGCTGCCTGCGAATTGCGTACAGGCTGCGCTCGAGTTGGGTACTGCATATAGCATTACGTATATATTCACGTATCCTATAGACTTAAGGCCAATGACCTAAGTCCATGAAAAATCATTGCATACAAAAAAATGGATTATTATCTCATCTTGAAACAATAATAATAGATATTACTTGCTTTCTAACAATAGTATATATAATATTCTTTCTATAAATGTAATGTTTAATAGTCAGGTTTTGGAACATTAGTCGGTTAACGACTTTTGTTCACAATATAACATTGGCTTTAATATTATTATTAGCTATTTTAGCTTAAAATAGCGGTTTTTACTTGACTCAAAAACATATATAGGTTTTATATTGCTAAATTGTCCAATCTCTATACACATCCAAATACTAACTTTCCAAGACATCATTCAAATAATTTTACATTTATCGCGATATCCGTATTCATCGTTATGAATCGGGACTCAAATCGAGCGGCGAACAATATATTCAACTTGAACTATTTTTTACCTTCGTCTTTAGTGAAGGTTTCGTATCATTTGATAGAGTATTACTTTAATCCGGTTTCAAAGTAGCTTTTATATAACGTTTCAAAAATTTAATCAATTTGAAATCATATGTCCACCGCGATTTTGATATCTTTGATGTAATTGTTGACATTATTTTCGAGTTACCTGGTAATTGTTTTTGGAAAAATTATTCTATATTATAATTAGAAACGGTCAGGTAATGTTATTAGTGCAAGTTTTAGTATATTAACATTCATTGTCAATTGGTATCTTATTACTTTTGAAAATTTGTATTTCGCTATAAAGTTGTAGGTGTTAGGTGGCTGTAAATGTCAGATTAATTCAATAAGTATTCAAAGTTTATGTCACAGGCTGGTGCCTAAGCTAATGGTTATCAGAGATCTATTCCTCGTGGTTTCTATGCTCCTACGATGCTCTAGAGCCGCTCGGAAGCATGCTTTCACCTATCACGTGACTGGGTTACCCCTTTTACCGGAGCTTCGTAGCAGCTCTTTAGCGGAGATTTTTTATTTCTTTTTAATCGAGGATTATAAATAGTATCCGAGCACTTTAAGCGATAGCTCTAGCTTAATTTCTTTACATATAATCCTCAATTTTTCTTCGAGATAGTGTCTTAATTGTTTATAAACCTCTATAGCTCAAAGCCATAATATCCGAATTCTCAAACTTAGACCCTTAAACTTTAAAATATTTTTTCAACGTACATGTAGGAGACTAACTTTGAAACGCACTAACAATGTAATACGATTATTCAATGGCATAACTCGAGTATTTTACCGAATCATTACATGTAAATACCGTTTAGTAAGACTAAATTGTCTCGAATACACCTTAAATTTGAGATAATATAATACTAACGTACTAAATACATTAACGAATATAATCTAGTAATTTAGAGTTACTAGTATATTTACTTTTTCGAAATTAACCCACCCCCTTCTCTCATTAAGGGGATCCTATTACATTACTCACGAATGATATAACTATTGCGTCGCTCCCTATCGAAAACCGCATCGATTTACCCAACCATGACGACAACTTGGACTTTTCAGATAGTAACTACAATACCAGCAACTTACTTAATACCTTTAAGCGTTGAAAACACAAACGAAGACGTGTTAATTAACGGGTAAAGTTTTTTAGCAATAAGCTACGTATTTTGGTATCAAAAGTTACGATATTGCCCAACTTATGTAATAATCATAAATTTATCGATAGTGAAAAAATCACTCATATAATCTTTCTAGAAATTTGAAATCCTTGAAAAAATCAGTATAAAAATTATTATGTTTGTAGTAATGATGGCGGTACCAATGACTTGAATACTTTGTAACAATACTTTATACGTATAACTACGAACCGAACACAGCTTAAACCGCTATTATCAGATTTTCTAACATAAAATAAGGTGTTCATAAACGGTTATACGTCTTTTTCAACGTTTAGAAGGCCTTGATCGCAAAAGTTGATGATACAGCCTAGAAATCCGCCGCTGAAGTCGCTATTTTAAAAGAAGCTTTGAATAAAACATTAACTAATATGTTGATCCCCTTCGACATACACACGAATTACAAAAAGTGGGTCGCCTGCATTGAACTTTTTAATGAATAACCTTACAACCTTCGCACTCGATACGGTAACGCCAGCTACGTTAACATTGCTAATACCAAGGTCACTACTTATAACATAATGATTCATAACGAAGCGCCTGTTCGCGATAGCTAGGGGGATATTATGATAACTAACATAAGCGCCTTCCGAACCACTCCTAACAACGTATTACCTAATTAACCTACTCAAAACTCTCACATAGCAAGGAACTTAACTTATATTTAAGGTATAGCGTAAATGTTTATCGTATCCATACGTACCTATAAGATTCCATTTAATACCTAAAAGGTTTCAATACCAAAGTTTATGTAAATATTAACCCTAAATTTACCAACGATCTTATTAACTTTTAAACAAAAAAAGCGTAATTTCTATTTATAATCGTATACAGGAGTTGAAAGGATTTTGATTGGACGCGATAAATTACCTCCAACTTTTTAATAACTTCGCGTTTCTAATGAATCAACCTCATAATTACATTGAATTCATTAACGATATAGCAAATTTACATTATAAATATTACAACTCCGTTAAGAAATAGCTTAATAATAGATTGAAGTTACCTTGTATACCGATTTAATCCTAATAGTTCGATAAAACAACCTATCAAGTACCTGGAACTAATCTACAGCTTATGTTTTTATACTCTTTTTGAATATTAATCATAATAAATACCAATATTGGATTTGAGCTTATATCATTTCTTATTCAAAATGAAACGTCATTCCGGGCAAACTCTATATAAAATATACATATATGACTTATATCGCTCCAGAATATATGTTGTTTTCAAAACGAGAGGGTAACTATCGTATATAAAAACGAGGTTTTACACTGATATAAAAAAATCTTCAAGGAGTTAATGCCCATATTTTCTGCTTTATACTTTGATAAACTCAGAAAAATCAAGCTGCTACCAAACAACTCGCCGCCATCTCCCTCAAAAACATAAATAAAACGTTAATCTTAGAACCATTTGTTTTTGTAAACGACAAACTCTTTGACACCTTGAAGGATTTAACACCTTGATTTGAAAAACCCTTGGAGAAAATTTCCCGTTTTCCCACTACGAAACCGATTACAAAATCTTTCTTGAAATGATAATTAAGAATAATATTCAAAAATACCGTAAGACCTATTATTAGGAATGTCAATAGAAAAGATCTTAGTGTTACAAAGTTTGGATATTATTATATATCCTTATAGTTAGTATGAGTAATTCAAGTGGCAGTGCATTATACTGCAAAGTGCACTCCTATAGAGTACAAGATAACGTATCATGCTGCAGGCTACACTTTTGCAGAGTTCATTCATGGCATAGTCTATAAAGGATATTAACAGAGTATATAGCAAAGTGACACTGCCCGGATGAGAGGTTTATAATCTTTTATCCGTGGCATGTACTATCTAAATATTTTTTCTCGTTTTTCAATTAATTTGACTTATTGTAATACTAATCCTTTAATAACTTATTTGTTACGTTAAAGTACTAGAAGCCTTATTGACACTGATAAATAGAAGACTCGGTAGACTACAAATAGCTTAGGAAAGAAGAGACAAATATAAGTTAAAAACCTATAACGGGATATTATAACGATCATTATTATCTGTACTCCAATACTACCTTTTTACAAGAATTACACGAAATATATACAAAGACTGTAGAAGCAGAATAAATTTAAAAAGTATAACTTTAATACGATATTATCAACACTTATTTAATGCGCTGTTTAGTAAAAGCCTCTTTACATTATTATTAACCCTTATTTAGCGCTTTGAAGTACCTAAGTACTTTTTAAAAATTGTTCTATTATATATCAGGTCATGTAAGCTAAAACTACTAAGTTTCGAAACCCTTCGTTAAGACTCGCCCGATCTAAACACAGCATCTGTACTATTTACGAAACCCAGGAGTGGTTACAAACGTAACATCTACGCCGCTTACGAAACTTAAAAGCAGTTATGGTCGTAACACTCAAACCACTCGTAACTAGTAAAAGCGGTTACAATACAATATTCGAATCGCCTACCAAATACGACTTAATCCTTATATTTTATTATACATATACACCGCCCTACGATTTACCCCTTTTTTTCCTCACATTACCTCTTTCACCTCTCTTAGTCGGCTTATAACACCTTTTTTAAAACTTATCATTTACGAAGTTCGGATTTATTCACTGTTTAGCTACCATAACATTAGTAAAACTTTCAATAGATCTAATTTGAAATGATTAATTTTCTTGTGGTCAATTTTATTCAAATCTTATTTGGATTTTATTTATATTAGTAAGTGTTCAACGACTTACTTTCAAAGCTTTATAACGCCAAATTGGTTTCTATTTGCGTATCTGTAAGTTTTAATTAAAATTATCTTAAACAAACCTCGTGAAATATTAAACTCCAAACGAACCTGAATTTCACCTTCGGCGTGAAAAATAACATCCGCACCGCTTTAAAGTCTCTAATACACGTATAAACTAATACGCTAACCGATTTATAATATTATACTACACTTTTGTAACTATATCCCTAATACCAATAACTCCGGAAAAGGTTAACAGTTACTTAAATCTCGTAGTCAATTATATAGGAATTAGAAAAGCTATAATATACGAGAAAGACCTGGGCTTTAAGGATAACACCATCGATATACTAACTAAGAAATTGAACATATACACGGTAAATATGTACATTTTTGTTGTAATTTTCTTCTATGGGATGCAGAAAACCTACGGACTTGATGTACTAGATAATTTCCATAAAACATTTTGGAACTGGACGATCAAAATATGGCAAATGGTATACTGATTTATTACCAACGCCTTACAAATTTAACTACGGAGTAAAGGTATTAATATCCCAAAAGTCATGAGAGTCCTCTTTATAAAAACCCTATTCGAAGTAACACAACTTAACGATTTTCCAGACTGAGAGAATAAAGATGTGAGTTAAACGAACTTTGTAAAAGGATGTTACTTAACGGAATAAAAAAGATAGGTGGTAAGAATACGAGTTCGGAAAAATAGGAATAATGTTCGAATATAAAACGTAAGGAGTTTCGTTACTAATCCCGCGCCACAAGTTAAAAATATAAAGCTTGAGAGAAAAATGAAAACAACTTTAATCATTATTTACTACGTGATTATAATACACCCCTATAACGATGCGTACTGTGAAAGATAAATAAACACGAAACCACTCCCCGAATACGATTGATACTCTTTTCGAACGTAATAGGAACGGCCGAAATACCGAAAACAACTCGTTCCAAGAAATAATAAGCGGCGTAAAATGCCAATACGCATCTTAAAAACCAATATCCTCAAATTATAACTCCTACCGTAACCTTTTACTGCACCGCTTTCCTACTAATAGAATCGACCTTACAATGCTTACTGACTTCGTTAAGCTTTGAGATAAAAATAAGAATTAAAACGGCGAACCATACGACGTACTCGATAAAAAAATACGAATAATAATAAATTCGTATAAAATATTGAATATTAAATCATCCTAATTCCACATCATTTTTACCGGTATACTTGCTGGACAAGCTGAGAAATTGTAAATATACCAACTTACGTAAGTATATATATTTATGAAGTCATAGAAACGCTTAAAATTACACTTTAATATGGAAATCAATTACGAAATTTACGATAAGTACTGGACAAATATTACCTGGAAATCCGTAAAGAATCAACGTAAAAACACTAATAAAAACCTATAAAGGATACGTACTACCTGATTAACGAAGTTTAGAAAGTATTAGGCGGCCTTTAAAATGGAATATGAAGGTAACAAATTATTTATTTAAGTAAAGATAAAAGAAAATCACGAAACCCAAAATTTCAACTTTATACTATTTAAACTCGAAAAGAATTTCAAGGCTTTTTATACATGCCTTAAAATATTGTACGAAACCTTTATACGTCGACAAACGAACTTTGGGGCAATATTTATAGCCTATAAGATTAAAGGCGAAGGCCAGATTACTAAGGCATACCTCGCCGAAATCATTTACCACATCTTAGATCAAAGATTTAAGGTAAACATAAAGCCAAACGAACGCCTAAAGTACAGCTACTAAAGAGGAAAAAACTAGGGGGGAAGACCTAGCAATAAAAGGCGAGGATGGTTATACGGGAAAAAACGAAACATACCGCGGCTATAGCAATACCTACGAAGGGTTATACGAAACTTTACGGGTTTACAGAAACACTATATTTTATACGATAAAATCGGCTGTTAGATCATTAATTACCTATTATACGAGTAAACTCGTATTAAACGACAGTTTTAGACCGATTATCCGCCTAAAACCCAGATAAAATCAAATTTTACAACGTATGTAACACAGTACGAAAACCTAAAAAATAATATTAACGCCTAACCTTAGCAATATACCTCCGGAGAAAAATACGTGAAAGGTAACAATATTTACCTGATAACCTAAGATGACGAGACCGCTCAACGTATCTTTACATAGCTACAAAACGTCTTCTTTTTATATAGTACAAGATTAAATTGCGAAAATAACGTGTTAAACGCATATATAGTGTCGTAATTTATATTTTTAGACAAAAAAGGCAACAAGTCTCTAGGTTTTATACTCAATACCAATGCAGTCAAAATCTTGGCAGTCGAAAAACAATGATTCGACTCGTTTATAGCGAAATTTCGGAAGTTTAAGTTTAACCAAACAGGAAAATATCGAAAAGTTTTATTCGGTAAAGTCAAAAAGTTGTCATTTAGGACGATCGTTATAAATACGCGATTTGGACCGGTTGAACTTTACGTATTAAACATTAAAACGATATTCTTACTTTCGTTCACTAATAAAAATAAATTCGAAATCGAGGTTCAAAATACAACCAATCAATTCATTCGCGCTTTGGATAATGTATTCGTAGCGTTCCGACTTAAGTTCGTTACTTATGATTTTTCCTTGAGATACGTACAATTAATGTTATTTATCTAATGTAAGTAGAATTATAGATATTATACCGCCGATTCGGATACTCAGCTATAAAACGCCTTTTACAGCTGCTTCACACCATAGGTTATACAAATGTAGGAAATGATGTATTTAAAGCTATCGAAAATTTTTGTCATAAGTACTAGCTATACTTATAAGCCCTACAGCGGTTTAAATTCCACCTTTAAAACAATGACAACTTCAATTATAAGGTAATTGTTGATATTAAATACTTAAGCAGCTAGTTGGCATTATACGTAATCGACGCAACAACGTCGTTTTAGGTCACTAAATTTATACGGAACGTTTTTGCTACAAATTTTTAGGACGCTTTGATTGATTCTTAATTTAAAGTTTACTTAGGGATTCCGACCTAGATGACTTAAAACGTAGGCACAGTCTTTAACGTTACTAAATAGCGTGATAAAACTAGGATCACCAGTAACGAGTGCAAATAAATACGTATGAAATCACTATAGGGTATTGAAAAGTGCGAACAGTACTATGGACCGCTTGAAATAGAGTATATAATATTATTGAAAGATTTAAAAGGTACCAGTTTCAAGGAATTTATCCTAATGAAAGAGGTTAGCGACGTTGATAATAATTTCGATCTGAGTAGGCTAAACCCTATACTTTTTATTTTTAATGTTTACCCGAGAATTTACACAAACTCTACATTATCACCAACCACATTGCCAAAGGCAAATGCTATTGCAGAAGCTATAGCAACATTAAGTTCTTTTCGGGTTGAAAACGATGTTTCAAAAGCATTGGATATGAGGAACAGACTATACAAAAACTGGCGTCCTAGATTTAACACTAAAATTCAAGGTCTTAATTTGGAAAATTAAGGACGGATAAACCATATTTTGGAAAATGAATAGATTAAGAGATTATAATGTTCTAGTTAAATTTATAGACGGTACTGGCGGTAAGTTGTCTGCCTAATTCATGTGGAATTAAAAGAGTAGAAGAGTAATTATAGAGATTGGTATTGTAGTAGTAAAGATGGATAAGTTCCGAAGAAGCATTCGAAGAGTACAAGCAACGGATTGGGGGCTATAAAACTTTTATCCGGGTAGTAGCACTTTTCCATGCAATCTGGAACGCCCTTTCTAGACCGCGCCACGTATAATATACTCTGCAAGAGTGCAGCCTGCAACGTGACACGTTATCGTGCACTCTATAGGAGTGCACCTTGTAGTGTAGTACACTGCCACTTGACCTACGTTTACTAACTATAAGGATATATAATAATATCCACAGGTACAAATTCGTTTAGTTAGATAATGGTATGAAAATATAAAGGGATTTTTTTTTAAAAAAGTGGCCTAAAATTGCAATACAACTAGCACTACCAACGAAACTACTATGATAACGACGAATCCAAATCTCCCCCAGTTTTAATACACCTTTCAAATCGTACTTTCTATCCTCTATTACTATACGAAAGCGGTCCGTTTATATTAACATTACCAATACCTCGTTGCCGGAGCCGCCCTTTTGGTTCAAAAACTCAAAAATGCCTTATGGACTTTGTTATAAACTTTTTTATAATTTTGAAGAATATGTTAAACCGTAAACTTAGTTAAAAGCTTCTTCGTGAGGGAATTATTATCACTCTCGGCGTTTCTTTTTAATAATTAACCCAAGCGGAAATCTTTGCCTTAATCAACCTAAGCGTTTTCAGCTTTAAACTATTCGACCCTACGGTTCACGACGTTTATGAAATTTCTCCTATTCGCCTCGAATACAAAGTTAAGGACAAAACCGGAAAACCATACAAAAATATTCTCCTAATTCTAAAATGGTATAACGATGACAGCAAAAAAAATGTTATAACCTAATCGCCTACTATATAATGGGTAAGCCACGGTTTGATTTTTACGCTCATAACCTTTTTCAATATCCCCTGTAACTTATATATTAAATTTCGCAGTATTACAGAAGTTTATATTTAGTTGAAGAGCCGGTTTAAACGACGTATTTACGGTAATATACCTACGTATTTCCAAAAATACCATCTACTTATAACAACTTTACTTATTATAAAACCCCTTACGGCCTAACTAAAGCTGGTATTCACTGATAAAACACTTAATAAAGGTATTATAAGGAGCGGTTCGAAATAGTTTGTTCGACTTTCGACCAGTTCCTATTAGTTTCGACAGTTCCATTTAACGGATTTGTATCAACGGGTATATAAACGGACGACATGTTAACACTATATTACGCGTCGTTTTCTGTATTCAGAGAGAGAAAGGTTTTAAAGTCCGGTCTAACAGCGAAACCTAAGAAGTAATAAACGAAATATTATATAATCAACTTTAATACCGATACAATCACCATCCGGAACAGTGTTTGAAGCTTTAATTAAAAATTGTAATTCGATAAATATAGCTTGATGATTTTTGATATCGTGAAACAGGCCGACGAATATCAGTATTAACGCAACCGTGGCGTTGATGTTACTTTAGTAGTATAACTAGAAACAGCGTTCGACCTTTTGATTGTCGTATAATGTTCAACTTCCCTGTCGGGCGGTATATATAAGGCATTTAATCAGCACATTACGTGGCAAATACATAATTTAAAGCGATATTTAAAATTTTTACCTCTAGATATATGTATTGTTAATCTATTCGTTTTCACTAACAGCTTTTTCGCTAATAACAACAATCATGACTTGTAAATAGGGTTCGTCTTAATCCTTGATAACGAAATACCGGTATGAAGCGGGTTTACGTTTTATAAAAACTTCATTTATTAAAACTTGACCAAATATAATCGTATTATAAAAATCGTCCTAACTTTAGAGTTTTATAGCATGATTGGAGGTTTCGATTCGGGAATTATTATAGCGATAACGGTCCAAATAATTGTTTCTAACTTCAATTTGTAATCTATTCCTCTCGTTATATATACTAACACTTTTTCATTTTTCGAATATTTAGTCCAACTTGTCATTACAAACGAAAAACGCCTAATAATCGATATTATAGCTTTATTCAAGTTATATAAACGCCGTGAAATGGAGGGAATGAGTTAAATAAATGGTAAATCCAATCTATCGAATAAGATAACTAAGATTACCCTAAACGTAGTATTAGAGGCGTTTATATGGACTAGCCTATTATTTGTTGGTATTACTAGGAAGGTTTTGAAACCCCTACAAGGCTAATATTCTACACCTTACTTTTGATTTTGACTTTACATTATTATATCGCTTTCGATAATTTAGAATGGTTCGAAACCTGTTATTTACGTTGGTTTTCATATTATTTCACGGTATATAACTTTCATTTATTCCGTCTTTAAAAATTGTTCCTTTATTTAGATCTATCATTTCGTACCGCTTTTAATATATTATCACTTTTCATTTCTATCATTGTAAACCTACTTTAAATTTCGAATCTGTTAAATAATTCATAAGGCTTTTGATATAATATTAATTTTGGTTTTGTAGGGTTAAGGCCAATTTTGTTTTTGATTTTTACCTTTTACATTTGTTACTTGCATTACTACCGGTAAGGTTTAAAACCTGTTCACATGAAATAGGTAAGTATAATAGTAATTGTTAGATTAGTATTGAAGTAAAAGATGATGTTACTAGAAGAAGTATTCCAGAAAAGATACGCCACAGATTGGAGGTTATATACCTTCCATTCGGGAAATGATTCTTTTGTTGTTTGCTCTGAAATAACCATTCTAGATCGCTTCATACATTGTTGTACGGTTTGAAATAGTCATTCCAGACCGCTCTTTGCATAATACACTTTACGATTTACAAGTGTGTAGCCAACAATGTGACACGTTATCGTGTACTTTATAGGAGTGTACCCTGCAATATAGTACACTACCTCTAGGCCTATATATACTATCCATAAGGGTATATAGTAATATCCATATAGGCAATCTTTTTTTTTTCCTTGTATACTTTTAGCTTAGTAACAGTAGTGTAGTTTATAACGATTTCGCATAAATAACTCTAAAATGACAGTGGGGTTATAATAGCAATTGTAAATTTTTAAATTAGCAGTTTCTGTAATAAAAGTGTGAATATAAGGGTTCAAATCAACAGTTTTCGTAGTAATAGTGTGGTTACGGTATCAATTGCAAAGGTTCGAATTAGTAAGTTTTAACTGCAGTAATAATCATAAATCGATTAAATCAATAAGGTTTGGCCGCGGTGATAATCATAACTCGGGCCTAGTTAGTAAAGTCAAATAGTAGTAATATAGTTAGTAATAACACCGTTTGTAGTTTTTGACAAGGGTAACTATACAGGTGTTTCAAGAAGTAATTGCATAGAGATATTTACGTAAGGGTAATTACGTAATTATTTATTAGGCTAGAATAAAAAGATATATTATTATTGGTCCGAGTTAAAAAAAAATTCTTTTACTGTTAAAAACGCGTAATTAAAACCAATATAAATCCACATTCCAATTCAACATCTATTCTACTTAATTTAACCAAGCTGTTCTAATAGGTAGGTTATTCAACTAACACCTATATACTAACATCTCCTTTAAATAGATTACGCCCAAGAACAAAACAGTCAAGCACCGTTTAGCGCGAGAACGTCGACACTCCGCCACCATTGCAACCGCTGCCGCTACTACCAGCAACCCGCCCTTATCGGGTACAATCTTGTCGATAATTGCTACCCCGCTCGCCGCCACCATCTCTACGGCCTTGTTAAGCCCCGCCGCTACCGAAACTCCCTTTCCCGCTGCCGCCACCACCCCTCCCTTCCCCCTCCTCCCCCCCCCCCTTACCCACGAGGGCTCCTTTAAACCGTAAGCGTAACCTAGCGTATTTGCGCCAGGGTTCGTATACTCCAAACCTATCCGCTTAATACTTCTAACATTATTGAAATAAAAAGTACAAAGCAGACCTACTCCACCTACTCGAGCTCCGTATCGCTAAGGTATGCTTCGAGGTCTTTTTAACGCGTAAGGTGTTAAAGAAACGTACCCGGGGCCGCAGTCTCGGGCTGCCAATAGATAGGTCTTACTTATCCTGTATCGCATTCGCAGCTGCGGGCAAGTCCGTTAACGATTACTACGAAAACAAGGGTCGTTCGACATGTTACTACCGCGACAAACAGACTAATAACGTATACTCCACCATTCTGGTAGTCTTAAACCAGTAAATAGATGCTGTATTACGCATCCGCCGGCTTTTTAATAAGTTTTATTCGAATTTCAAAATTTCTTTCATTAGAAACATAACGTCAAGGGCATTATGAAAACCAATTACTATTGTAAATAACAAAAACAAAATAGATACTAATTAATAATGAACTGAAACAGGTGGATTAAAAAGTCGGCGGCCGCTATTACCGCCTGGAAACAGGGCCTACATATATATTATGCAGGCGAGTTTAATGACGTTGTTACGCGTCGCTGTAAAAAGTGAGAAACCCACTTTACGCCTTAACCTAAAAGTATTCGACGTTAGGCGCAAAATTATATCCTGACTAACATTAATAGAGTCGATAGAGGTAATAACGGTGGCTCAAATATAAAGGGGGAAAGTAACGGAGAGGATAGTAAGGACGCGATAACTTCGCTATTTTCCTATTTTAATAGAGATTAACTACCTTCACGACCGGGCTGGCGCGTCCAGCTATATTAATAGAATTACGTTTCTTAAAATAATTGCTTATGAATGACAAATGTAACTTAAAATGTATAAAACAAAAAGGCAATATATTGAAATTGGTATGATATAGTAAATAAGAACAAAGATCGGCAAATATTAAAATACCTAATAGGGTTGAATCATTTAAAATTAAGAGTAAAAGTATGTTAAAATCGATTTAATGTTGTGTACCCTAACCGATAAAAAACAATCGGGCCGCAAATTATAAATCGAAACGTGATGATATTCTAAAAGCGACGCAAAATAATGGATATGAACAAAAAAATAATAAAATGGAAAGAAACGAAAGGTCGAGGTATATAAAATAAAAAGTAACAGAATATTAGGAGCAACGTAAAATCATAAAGTTAAACAAAGGCATAAATAGGAAAGCGACGCGAATAGTAAAATTCGTACCGCTTTAAATCGGCAAAAATGGTATAATGGCTTACTAGGGTTGTGAAACCATTCTAAACATACTAACAGATAGTGTACTTGTCTATATAAACAATTCCAACCCTTCGTTTGGGATAGCTTTAATTATTACGTCCGTAAGTTTGATCTTTTATCGATTTATCTTATTTCCTCGATTCCCCAACGTTTATACGACTCATATAAAGCCATAATATCGATAATGAACCACTGTTCATTCGTCATATCTAACTTATCCCAGTATTTTTAAAACGTGAAAAAGTTAATATATACGATAAAAGAGATAAAGCGTAAACTAAAGTTAAAATGAATATCTGGACCGTTATTGCTATAATAATACCCGAATCGAAACTTTTAACTATGCCTTTAATTTCCGATGCCAAAACGCGTTTTGTAACCCTCTTACACTTTGTAAAGCTTTAATTCAAAATATTTTTAAGAAACGTCAAGCCGTTTCAAACTGGTGTTTCGTTGCTATGGACTAAAACGAAGCTTCTTTACGAATCATAATCACTATTATTAACGAAAAATTCGTTAATAAAAACAAATAGCTTTATAATACGCATATCTAGCGGCATAACTTACATACCATATTTTAGATTATACATTTTCCATAAAAGACGCTTGTTAAACGTCTTACATACGTCGTTCATCGGGGCGGTTTAACATTATACGACAAACGAAAAGTCAAATACCGCTTTTATTTATGCTACAAAAGCAACCCAAGCGGCACTTATACGTTAGTATTTATATTTTTCAGCCTGTTTTACGTTATTTAAAACGAAAAAGGTAACTTTATCCAGCTACTACTTTTATATAAGGCCTAAAAGGCCGTTCTGAAAAGTAATAATAAAGTTATTGAAATCGATTATATAGTTATCCTTCAAGTATGTCTTGGGTTTCGCTTTGAAGCCGGACTTCAAAAGTTTCATTTTTAAAACAACGAAAAATAAAGCATTATACAACGTTAAGGTGTCTTCCGTCTATATACTTATTAATACAAAGCCCTTTAAACGGGCTATTAATACTAATAAACACAGGTCAAAGGTAAAGCTAATTATCCCGAGTCGTTTTTTATAGTTCCTTTAGTAAGTATTTTACTAGTAAATACCGGCTTTATATAAGCCGTAAATCGATTTTATAATACGTAGAATAGTTTTAAACGGGTGGTATTTCCTAAGATATTTTGGCATATCGACGTAAATTTGTCGTTTAAGTCGCCTTTAAGATTAGGTATATATCTATAATATTTTTCGAAGTTCCACATATAAGTCATGTAGAACGTAAAGTCAATCTGCGAATACAAAACTCAGGCCGTGGCTAACTCGTTATAATATAGGCTATCAAGTTATAATATCCTTTTTACTTTCGTCGTTATATCTTTCAATAACTCAGTGGGTCTTTTCACAAAGTTTTTCGGTTTAATCCTTGACTTCACAAACGAGACAGGTTAGAAAGGTTGTACGAGTGCTGTAAATAGTCGGGTCGAACTTTTTAAAATAAAATATGCCTTAGTCGACTAAAGCTTAAATCTTTATTTGGGTAAATTGCTTAAATGAAGCACTTAAGCTGGTGATAATACCCTCGTAACGAAGCTTTAGGCTAGGCTCACGGTTTGCCATCTCTTTTTACGTAACAAATGAGTTTGAAACAAAGTGTTCAAGGCCTTTTTTGGTTTTGGAACCTAAGGGCTGGCCTTGACGACGAGGTATTGGTAGGTTTGGTATAGTCTATCCTCTTCCATCTAACGGAAACGGGCTGGATACGTAATTCAAGAGGTTGGTTGAAACTGAAAGCAGTTTGGATTCTTCGTTCGAAAAGGTATCTTATTAAGGGTTTCGTCTGTTTTACAGTTGTGGGCCACTCCTTTCCATCTTTTTTTTATATTATCATACTATCATATAACAAAAGGAACTTATAACGTTTAGCAAGTTAACGAACACATTATAGCTTCTAAACACGTTAATCATCTGAAGACCAGTTTATCCATCTTTAGTTTTCCAAATTGAAACCTTAAATTACAACGATTGGTTTAGAATGCCAGTTTTATAAGGACTATTCCTCATAGCCAACGTTCTAGATACATAGTTTTTAGCTCGTAAGGAACGCAATACTATTATGGCTTTCGCCATAATATTTACTTTTTATATTTTAAATCATAATAATGAGAAGTTTATATGGATCCTTAAGTAGGTACCAACGACAAGAAGCGTATGAAAAATCTCATTTGAGCTAAAGGAATTATTAACGGCGTTAACCGCTATTTAAATAATAAATTCCTTAAAACTGATACCCTTTAATTCTTTGAAAAATACTGTTTAGGCTCTGTAAAACGGTCTGTAGTATCGCTTACATTTCCAATACCCCATAATGTTTCTACCAAAATTTACCTATACTCTTTACTAGCTATTCGAACTTTCATACACTATTTTTCAAAATCGAAAACTGTACTATTATCATATATAATCTGGTTTAGTGGCCTTAGGTAAATGTTCGACTAATAATTCACCAAAACGTTCTAATAATCTATAGAGAAAATTTTCGTATAAATTTGGCAACCCAAAATAATATTACCGCACCAAGAGCAAAAAAGACCAGTTAACTATCCCAACATAAAATATGGATAATTACTTTGTATCGAAAATTCATATGGTTCTAAAGGTGAAATTTAAACCGAATTAAGGCTTATAAATACAACTAGTGTTGGAATAGCATTCCATGCAGTACAGGAGGTCAACTTTACTGTAAGTAAAGTTGACTGTACTACAAGTGTATTTCTTTGTGAGGACTTACCGCATTGAGTGTAAGTCGAGTGCAGTATGCTGCACTTAACTCTAGGGTACAGTCTAAGCAATTGGTCATACAAATTACAGTACAGACCAGCTAGCGGTCTGCCAAACCTAGAATAATGCATCCACCATCTGACTACTGCAATACTACTGTTACTTCGAACACCAATCAAATCGACAACGTTGCAATGTCTAAGGCTTACCAACACTAATCAGTGCTTGCCTACTAGTTTAAGTACAGATAATCTAAGTAGAAAACGAAGCTACTTTCCGGTTACGCTCTACGTTGAAACTGGCGGCTAGGGTAAAGGAAAGATTTTTGCAAAGAGCCTTTATTAATAATACATCAATCCTCAACGGCAGGAAAACAGAAAAGACATTTAGGTTAAGTCAGTCCCCAATGGCAATCTAGAAGTAAGCGATGGTATCGCTAATTAAAACACAAAGAATTCTTCATTAATTCATTTTAAAAACGTTAAGATTAACTGTTAGAAGTCTTAAATTATGTCAAGTTGGCAAACGGCTAAGTTAGTACTACTGAGGGTACTACTACTGCAAAAACGACGAAGTCTCTACGCCAAAACAACAAACAACCTTCGCCCTCCACATATAATCTCTAACAACAAACAACCTTCGACTTTATCCTCTACACCAAACCTTTATCTATACTTCACTATTTTCACTCCCTACGTCACTTTAATCGTTAAGTTCGCTACTATGAGCAAAACCACCAAGTCGTCAAATCGCCAAGTTCTCAAGCGACTTCACGCTAAGAATATCAAGTCTCAACGCCCAAAAACCACCAAATCTCTCGCCCCACGCGCCGACCATCTCCTACACAAGTCATAACATCAAGATGTCTACCGCCAGCGCCCAATTTAAATCCATTTCCAATCCTGAAAGGAAAGAAAGACTCAAAGCACTCGGACCTGTCTTCGCCAAAAACTACAAAAGTAAACTTTGGGGAGAAGATATTGACGAAAACTCAACTGAAAGACAACTTAACAACTATGTCAACCACTACATCTTTAACCAAGATGGCAGCGAAAAACGTAACGGCAGTAACCGTACTTTCCGCAAGTATCGTAAATTTTTCGACGACTAAACTATTAACATATGAGAAAAGATTTAGAAAGTAATTAATTTCAATTCAAAAGAAAAACTTAAACGCCCAGGAATCTATGTATCAGAGAAAAGCTTTATGAGGTTAACAAATACTTTGTTTTACTTAGCTTAGCTTAAAGAATGTCTTTCAGATTCACGGCCTAAAGGAAAAGGCGTTAAAAAACTTTAACGCCTTTATATACAATTTAGAGGGCCTTTACTTCACCTTTTTATTTTAGCTAAGTCAAGTATTTTTACACGCTGGTGATAAGGAACTTATTAATATATTTGGTAATTTCGTACCACTACGTGATAACGCGGAAAACGCCTTAAGCGGGGGCAGGTCACGTGAAACAAAAGCCGCCAACGCGACCAGACGTATTAACGTTGATTCTTTACATTAATTAATTTAGCAAAATCGCTAAACCTTTTAAAACCTTTAAGCATCAATCACCCATCAGCAATTCAGTTGTGAAACCCTTTAAAACCCTTAAAACCCTTTTACTTTTAAAAACACCTACGCGTGTGAACCTACCATAAATCCTACTATAGGACTTTAGACTTCGTGTTAGGCAACTCGCAATTAACCGTAATACCGTACTTCGGAAGTACTAAGGCTTAAATTACCAAGAAATACTATTTAAATTCAGGATAACTATCTTTACATTCTTTTAAGACCTGTTAAGATGGTTAATATCAACTATAAACTTATAACGAACTTTTTCGAAATCTGAAATGACATAGAAAAGTATAACGAAAAGTCTTACAACCTTTTAGACACCAAGATAATACCTTTCCTAAATATGTGTAAATAGATAAAGATCCCACCTTCTGGTTTTTACTTACTATTCCCTGAAATCCTTATAGGTTACACCAAAGACTACTACTTAACCTTCCTAACGAATGTTACCACGTTTCGCAAGACTTACGATGGCATAAAGGGTCATTTCGTGTACAATGTATTCCTCGCATAATACTATACAAACTAGGTCACCATACGGTAAACTAAAATAATAGAAAATAAAAAAGAGAAGTAATCACTAATGGATGTTTTTAATCAAATGTTTGATAAGTTGATAATATGCCAAAAGGCAATGGGAAAGGCCTACGTTGGCGAAACCACGTTTTGTAAACAGATACGGGCGATAGTTACGGTTGTTAGCGAGTTCGAATACACCTTATAACGCTCAAATGCTATTTGCAAAGGATTTTTTAGCTAGTTAAATTCCTTATTTGTTATCGTAATGGTATGTACACCGGATTCGCTGGGTATGTATTCCCAAGCCAACAACTTCCTAAACGTGGATAAGAAAGACTTTATGGTAGTTAATTATATCGACCGCAAGTATGGGCGCCTATAACGCCTAAAGTTAGGCTTTTGGACCTTGGCTATAAACTGGAGGCAACACCTACGCTGACGTTAATAAGATTTAGGCGGACCTGTTAACCACAAGCACTATCATCGTAATAGTGGTAAGAGATGATAAATTTGTGATAAATCTAGTTGTTGGTTAACTCGGTATCCCCTCACCAAGGGTAATAACAGGAAAGTAACGTATTACGTTGAGTATCCTACTGCTATGGAATGAAATTACTTGAATTAATTAGCAGACGTTAGGAGCAATAAGTCAATTGACGTCGCTAACGTTTCCAAACAGATTAAATAATACAAAAATACTGCTTTTGATACAGAGGCCTAGTAATTAGCCGACCATACCTTTTTATACCGTTTAGTAAGTAAAGAACCTTACCTTGGCCTCCACTATACCCCTAATCTCTTATATACCTTTAACTTTTGTGATCGTTACGCGGATCACACGTTTTAAGGTATTATGAGAGATATTGGGGCAGTAAGGTACTAATCAGGAGGCTATTCAAAGTATGTAATAATACGAAGGGAAATCATTCCAGTCACGGAAATTAATCATTACGATGTTAAAAAAGCTAAAGTTAGCTTTAGCCCAGGCGAATAGCTATCGTTACTATGGACAACGGTAGTTTAAACTGTTGTAACAGCAATTACGTTACACATCCGTAAGTCACTTACCCCTTTTCCTTCTCTATTTAAAAGATATAAAGACCCTTAGCGTTAACGTTGACGTTAATGTAAACGAGCTAGTTAAAAATGGCTAAAGTTTTTCATTCGTCTTTAGGTGGAGGCACCTATGGTTTTATCTTTAAGGCCCAAAAATAGTATTGTTAAATCTGACAGAGCCGGAAATAAGTTAATTATACCGGCGCCTTGATTATCCCACTATTAATAGGCTATACAAAGTTCCAAGGTTCACAGGTCATAACGATGTGAAATATTTTACCTTCAAATTTATTAAAAAGCTATACAACCATTATTAAAAGTATAATTAGGCCCCCCAGAAATTTAAATTTATACTAAAAGACGATAAGAATTTTAATTACGAAATCTTTATTAATATGTTTTACTTGGATAACAAACCTATTTTCTAAGTCGTTAATTTCATAACCTCTTTTTATAGGACTAAGTTTCTAAGGTCCCTTTCGGTAAAAGATACGTGGGAAACGTTAAAGATGCTGTGGATTAACACGTATCTAGTTTTACCTAATGTCGTCGTCTACAATACTAGTACCAACTTTGCAGCGGTAGAGTTTTAAGAAGATGTTAAGACAATGGGTATCTGGTGTAAACAGGTACCTATAAAAGCCCACTAAAGTATTGGAAAAGTTAAAAGGGAATACGTTTTACTTTGACAAACGTATAATATCCTTACGTTATAGATTAAAATCTTTACAGATCCGAAGGATCGCTTATAAATGGTAGTAAAAGGCCTTGATGAAACTAGGGGTCCTAACGGCTTAGTAATAATGTTTCTAATCTTTGGACCGTACCTAAGCCTAACGACTTAATCTTTTCCTTTAATAAGTACTTAAAAACATGTTACGGCCTATAATAAAGCTTTAAGGGAATTTCAAGAAGAATTAACACGCCTTCAGATTAATTACACCCTTAATACCAGGAACGTTCTTTTAACGATCTACGTACTTACTTTGTCGTTGTAAAATGAAGTCCTCGAATAACGGGAGCTAGGTAAATAGGAATGTCTATATAAGATATTAAGTATTACAAACTTTAAAGTAGTGATTAAAATTGATAACGACTTTTTAACTTTTCTAATTACCCAGGTTAGGACTTACATTAAGGTTACTAAAGATAAAGACCCTTAAACTTCCTAAATAAAGAGACCAAACGAATATAAACCTCCTTTACTTATTATTAATAATCCTATAGAACGCTGCAAACATGAATAACGTTCGAAAAGAAAGGGAATCGTTAAAGAAAAAAAATACCGGGCCGCATTTACAATACTACTTGTGTAAGCGGGAAAAAAAGAATAACAAAGACTTAGCAGTAAAACTTTCGGCAAACCTTTTAAGGAAAACGATAGGGTTAAGATCGACGGCCTGCTAACTCGAGGAATTATTCAATTTGTGCCGGAGACCTACTTTAACCTCCAAGACTTAAACTTCATGATTTTTAAGTTGAGAATTATCCACGAGTTCAAAGGCAAAACCACGAGACGGCCGTACAAAAAGTTACGACTAATCGCTTGAGTATACGACGACAAAGGTAAGGAATAAATCTTTACATAAAAGTCAACAATTTAAAGAATTAGTTAACGTTTAGTAATTATCATGGGAGTAAGTTTAATAGCCAAAACTAAAGGTAAGTTTATACTTAATAGCCGTAAAATTACGTAAACCTATACACAGTTAGTACCGGATTTACAAAGAATTATATTGTTAGAACAGCTGTAAAAATGACGTCCTATTTACCGCTTAAAAACGGTAATGCGGTATGTTAAACAATTGTATATATTAACTAAAAAAGGTGTTTATTGATTTTTAATTTACTAGTTCCACTTAAAATCTAGTTTAACGATAAACTTATAAATATAAGATTCGTGTTTACTGTTAACGTAAAGAAAAGACTTCGGTATGGTAGGCATGTAAATTAAAGATACCTTTTTTGTTGGAATAGCTAGTTTTATAATACTAGAATAACAAACAATTGAGGACTCCAAGTTCTGCAATTACAAGCTGGTAACGATGTTAACGGAAAAAAACTAACTTGACTTCAATAAATCGTTAATTAGTATTTTTGGTATTAACTCCCGACTAAACTTTCGATGAAAAGATTAGAGCGCTGTCTTTGTTACAATCAACAAGACTAATAAGGCCGGAATTTAATGGTATTTGAAACAGCGTGTATGAGGTAGCTGTATTGCTACCCTATACCAACCGAAGACCTCTTACGATTTATCTATTATTGTATAAGTACAAATACTAACGAATAAAGACTTTGATCGGCTGAATAAGAGATTGGAGTGGCAGATGTAGAACCTAGACCATGAAATCAACATGGTTCTAATCGATATTTTAAAGGTCAAGTTAAGAATTTTTACGAATGGGTCTTTTGTAAATAACACCGACTTATCTTTATAAATCGGCTTTTTAATAATCCTTGTTAACAGAGATAAACGGAAAAATTAGTTTAGCATTATCGGTAATTTAATTTACTAGTCATCCGTCAAGTGTAAAAGGATCATACGAAGCGCGTTGGCATTGAAAGTCTATAACATGATAGCGGGATTTGACGTAGGAATGGCACTATAGGAGACACTTAACATTATCAACAGGCAATTGTGGGTTTCTCCAATTCCAGTAGTAATCTATACCGACTTAAGGGGACTTTTTAAATAATTTTTAAAACTTGGGACTACCAGTAAAAAGCGTTGGATAATCAACGTAATGGTACTCCGTAAAGCCTAGAAAAAGAGGTAAATTGAGAAGTTCCGATGGATCGGTAGCAAGGACCACCCTGCTAATACCATTATGAAAGTATCGTCAAACAAAGCCGTAAAAAGGTTTGTAGATAGCAATAAGCTAACTATACATATCGAGAGTTACGTAAATAGGCCGCCCGGAAAACCAAAGTCACGTGACGGCGGATAGTGATATGCTAGCAGATTAAAAGACTGCTATGATATTGATAATGGTGATCTGTTTAAGTAGCATAGTTGAAGTTGCAAAAGGCTGTAGCAAAAGAACTTGTTATAGTAGTTGATAAACTCTAACCTCGGGGTAACGAAGCAATTAAAGTCAAATGAGGTTAATTTGCATGCAATTGGGGGCAATTCGGTTTGAAAGTTCATTAGAATTTATAGGAGTTACGAGACCGTTATTTAGAGTTAACCGTAAAAAATTGGTTAACTATACTAGCGTTCGCGTGAAAACTAAAAAGCCGCCAGTGTTAGAATAGCATTGTATGCAGTGCAATAGGTCAACTTTACTGTAAGTAAAGTTGACCATACTACAAGTGTATTGCTTTATACAAACTTACCGCATTAGGTGTAAGTTGAATGCAGTACGCTGCACTTCACTCTAGGGTACAGGCCAAGCAATTAGCCATACAAATTACATTGCAGACCGGCTAGCGGTCTGCCTAACCAAGAATAATACATTCACCATCTGACTACTGCAATACTACTGTTACTTCGAAGACCAATCGAATCAACAATGTTGCAACGTCTAAGGCCTACCAACAGCTAGTACTTATAGCAAAACGTTTTGATAACCTTAACTATATCCTTTCTATATTTATATATCTTATGGCGTAAAGTAGGCGTAAAAAGCGTTTTACAACTATGTGTCCGAATCGACGATATAAAATCTGTAATTCGATTACATTAAGTAAATAGCCTTAATTATAGGTACTTCAAGAATAAAACAATAAGTAGCCTAACTTAAACCGGAGCAATACGAATACGTTATCCAAGCCGCAGATAAGTTAACTAATCGTATTTCGGACCTTAAATATAAACTTATTTATATTAGCTAATAATAGCAAAAACGGTATTTCTAAGTTTATTACATAAACTTTAATCGGTACGAATCGTGTATTTACAACAACCGTTCCAAATAACGACGCCTTACCTTTTACTAAATAGGGACTTTTAATATTCTTTTATTCGATTTAGTTGAAAATTCAGGAACTTTGTCATAAACACGTTGAATTACCGTTTTCCGGCCGTTAAAATTTCGGCTACACTAATATCAGGTATAAAACCCTAAAACCAATTGCTGTATCTGTTAAGAAACATAAATTACGACGCTATATAAACATTGAACACTCCGTTGACGTAATTCATACTCATAATATATATTTATATAAATACGTTGAATTAACTCGTCGTTTTAGGCTAGCAGGTAAACATTGTTTCCGTTGAATTTCTCTTTTCTGGATATATATTCGTAGGGGTAAACGTTAAAGCCGTTTTCTACGCCTTTGTACTAGGTTATATATGTGATAAAGCTGGATTTTATCGGGTCCTTAAATATGTAATCGGCCTAAAATTATTATTTAATCCGAATTTACTCGTAAAAGGGGTAGTTAGTAAATTAACAGCCGATTTCACCGTATACGATACACTACTTTAACAACCCGCGGGGTTTTATATACCTTTTCGCAAGTATTACTATAACTGCGGTATGTTTCGTCTACTTTCGAACGATCTTCCATATTCCTTATTACTAAGATATCTTTTTTTATATCCATACTTTAGGCGTTCGTTTTACTTTAGGTAAACTTTCAACTTTCGATCCAAAACTTGATAAATTATCCAGGTAGGGTTTACTTTATTAATTTAACCTTTTACTTTAGTTTCATTGGCTATAAATACTAATCCTGAACTTACCTATCGACGTAATAGGGTTTTAAATGATATTTTACAGCATTTTAAAAAGGGTTTTAAGTGTCTTTTTGGTTTAAAAACTACAAAGTCAAAATCCGGGTTTCCTTGACATACTTTCGTCATTACTTAAATAAACAATTCATTACCCTTATATTTCGGTTAAAAGGCTGCCAAATATTTCCGAAACTCAGTTACTATAGTGGTAAAAATCTTCTATAGGTTTTCATCGGCGTTTTATCTTTTACGGATATCCAAGTTATACAGATCGTATTCCTATCGTAAGTTTCGTACTCAATCGTTATATAGAAGTGGGATTTAGGGCGGTTATAACATTTTACAAATAAATCCACCTACTTAAAGTGGTATATATTCTATTTTTAACTTTCGCGAATAGTACACCAGATAAAATAACAAAAAATTATCATAATTCCTTATTAAATTTCCTATATATATTAAACGTAACCCGTATTTCATCATTAAGCACATCGTACGATTTACCGTTATAAATTTCTTCCCTATTTTGTATCCTAACGAAATCGAAAAACTTTATTAGATCGCTGTTCATAATGAGAAAGCGGTATAATGGAAAATTACGATAAGAGTCGTGGTTGGCGGGTATTTGTTCATAGGGTATGTATTAACGTTTTGCGCCACTTATTAATTATTTAATCGGGTAATTTTCGCTATTCTGGCCGCTCTTTTTGTAGTTAAACTGATTACCAACGGCAATTGGGGTGCTGTTTTATCTCTTTTTCGGTTTGAAATTACGTTTTGAAAAGGGTTCGTATTGAACCTTTGTTATAATAAACGTTGCGATACTTCCTCTTTTTCCTTTAATTTCTTCAAATATATTTCTACCTCGCGGCGGGCATTTAGACTTGCTAAACGTCGTATCTCCATTTGCGGTGACTTTTCCTATTTTTAAACCCGCTATATTAAGTAGGTGTTCCTGGCGTTTTTCTAACCAATATCCTTTTATACATTTCACGTTTATCACTTCGTCGTTTGTCTATTTCTATATTTATGTAAGTTAGGTTATTATTGTCAAGGCTTTGGCAATTCGGCTATTATTTCTACCGGTTATATTAATACCTTTGCTTCGTAGTTTCTTTCGAAGTATTTTTGAAATCTTACTATCAACCATACACCACATATCCAGTATCTATACTACAAAGAATTTTTTAAAATCATTCAATAGATATCTTCCTTTGATTTCGCCGCTATAATAATTGAATATTATGTTAATTATATATGTATTTTCAAAATAAAAGTTTAAGTCTTTTACTAATACTACGATTTTATTATCTTATAGATTAATATCCAAGTATTTTAAAATATTACCGCGAAACAACGTATAGGTAAAGAGGTATTTTCTATATTCGTTAACCTTTGCCATATCCGTTCGTTCTATTGCCTTCGTATGTTCAGATAAGTAGTCTATACGTAAATTCAATGCCTCAAGCAGCGTAAATTGGTAATTTCATGCCGTGGTTGAGTATATTCATAATTTAAAGGAAATATATAAAAACGCAAATACTAAGAAAATAATGTGTTGAATACTTTTGAAAACGGATAAATTTCAAATAATACTTAAATAGAACGTAATTACAAGCTATTTAGACGTTTTAAATTAGATTTATTAACATTTAGTAACTTTCTACTAGCCAAACAGCTAGAAAAACTTAAACGTTGCAAGTACTAAACTTAAAATATATAAGGAAAACGTAGGTAACCTTAAAACATACAGGGAGGAAGTGGGAAAGTAGGAAAGGTAAAGGGAATGTAATTGTGGTAAAGTATATTATGTAAACCAGTGTTGTAGTTTTGGTTTGTGTTTAGCGAGTGGTTCGAATTATTATTTTGTAGCCGCTTTTGGTGAAATAAGCGGTTTGGTTAGCGTATTCGTAACCGTTTTCAAATTCAACGAGCGGTTTGGATGCTATATTCGTAACTATTCCTGTATTTTGCGAACGATGTAAATTATCGAAAATCGAACAAGTCTTAACAAAAAGTTCCGAAACTTAGTTATTTTTAGCTTATGTGACCTGGTACGTAATGGAACGATTTCCAGAGTTTTCTCGGGTACATTTAAAGCGATAATGAAAGTTGACGGGTAAATAAAGTATTAACTTAGTTAATAATATCGTACTAAAAGAGGTTCTTTTTGAAGTTACTTCAGATATTATAATCTTGTTACGTTTTGAGTCATTGGGCGCTTTCGTATGAATTTATACTTTCGTATAGAGTTTTTGAGTCGTAAATATAAAATATAAATAGTTGGGAGCTTCATAATATTTCGCTATAGGTATTTAACTAAGATTTGTCTCTCCTTCATTAGTTATTTATAATCGACCTAGGAGTTTATTAATTAGTATGGCCAAGGTTGAGAACTTATTTACGTAGAATAGGTAAGTAGAAAAGAAATCATTAAATTGGTATTATAGTAAAAAATAATGTCATTAGAAGAAGTATTCTAGAGAGGGCTCGCCACGGATAGGAGGTTATATACCTTTCATTCAGGCAGTGGCTCTTTTGCCGTTTGCTCTAGAATACCTATTCCATACCGCCCCATGCATTGCCGTGCGGTTTATAATAGTGATTCCAGACCGCTCCATGCATAATACACTTTGCGTCTTGCAAGATTGCAGTTTGCAGCGTGACACATTATTGTGCACTTTGCAGGAGTGTACCTAGCAATACAGTGCGCTGCCAATAGACCTATGTATACTATCTATGAGGGTATATAGTAATATCCACAGATACAATTATTCTTGAAAAAGAAAATTTATTATTGTTTAGTGTATGTGTATTATAGTATGTTTGGGTGCGCCGGACCGTCCAAAAGGGGTAGCTATTCTTTCTACAAGTAAAGTGAAAGGGCAACGTTATCGCGCCCCTATTATCCTCATTATCGCCCTATTTCTTCATATTGGCGCCACCGTTATTACCGTTATCGACTCTACCATTAGTGTTACCGAGGAGGTAGCCCTGCGCTTTAGGCCATATACTCTTAAATAAAGGCATGGGGGGGGGGGGGGGTTACCCTTGTTACGGCTACGCGAAATAATGTCGTCGAATTCGCCTACATAGTATATACGTAAACCCCGCCTTCAAGTGGTAATGGCGGTTATAAACTCCTTGGTCCACCGGTTGGCGTTTACTACTAATTAGTATCGGCTTATTTTGGGTATTTGTAATAGTAATTACTTTTAAAAGCGTTTCAAACGACATGTTGAGAAAGTAAACTATAAAGTTCGCGGTGAAAATTACGGTTTTTTAAATAAACTTGTTATAAAGCCGATGGGCGTATAATACAGCTTCGACTTACAACCCTCAAACTAATAGAATAAGGGTGTATCCATTGCCAATTCGCTCGTAATGATAGCAATAGGCTAAGTGACCCCCGCTTTCGTAATAATCGCTAATGGACTTATCTGCTACTGCGGACGCGATATACAATACGTAAGGCATATTTATTAATATTCCGGGGCTACTGACCCAGGTGCGTTGCTTTAACACCTTATGCGTTGAAAAAGCCTCGTGATGCACCTTGGCGATACGTAGTTCGAGGCGGCGAAAAAGGTTCGCCTAGACCTCTTCGTCTATACGAATATTAAAGGAAAATCAATGAGTGGATTTGGTAAATACGAACTGCGACATAACTTTACTAAGATACGCTTACGATGTAAAAGGATCTCTACGAGTAAAGGGGCTTTTACCCGTGGGGAGAGGGTAAGGTTTATAACTTTAGGAGTTCCCTATCCCTCCCCTTGGGAGTTGGGGGGAGTGGACGAGTAAGAGAAAGGGGAAAGGGAGGTGTTAGCTTTGGCGGCGGCAGCGGCGGATAAGGGCGAGGCGAGGATTAAGGAAATAGTAGCCGAAGAGGGGGGGCTATAAGTAGTAATAGTAGTGTTAGTGGTAACGGCGGTAACGGCGATAGCAGTATCGGCAGCGGCGGCACGCTTACGCTTACACGCTAAACGGCGCCTAATAGTCTTGTTTTTACGCGGAATCTATTTCAAGGCGAGGTTAGTATATGGGAATTGGTTATGTCACTTACCTATTGGAGCGGTTTAAAATAATTAATTGAAAAATTAGGTTAAGTTTAATTTAGTAGGAACCTATATTAGCTTTCAGTATACGTGGTTAAAAGGTAAAGGAAAAGAGATCTTACTTCAACCGATAACGATATATTATTTTATACTCACCCAAAATACGTAACAGCATAATCACCCCTACACAATTGTACTTACGTGATTATACCCCTATAGGGAACAATAAAAATATTATTAACAACTATGTTGTTACCAATTGGCTATACTAACCAGGACCTTATTATAATTATTACCGCGGCTAAAAATAATAATTCGAACCTTTATAATCTGTACCACGACTACATTATCAGTACAAGACTATAGATACAAACGGTATCAAAATTACATTATTACTACAAAACTACGGATAGGGACTGTATTACAAATAAATCATCACTACTGAACCATGAATACGAATTATATCAGAACTATACTATTGCTACTAAATTATAGATACGAAGCGTACAAAAAAATATTGCCTGTGTAAATATTATGATATATCCCTATAGTTATTATACGTAGGACAAGTAGCAGTGCACTACACTGTAAGATGTACTCCTGCAGAGTACATAATAACGTGTCACGCTGTAGTCTACACTCTTGAAAAGTGTATGTATAGCACGGCCTAAAAGGGAGATTAGCAGAGTGTATGGCCGAGTACCACTGCCTGGATAAGATGTTTATAACCTCTTATCTATAGCATGCACTCTCTGAATGCTGATTCTCCCTTCTTTGATCTATCTTAACTTACTACAATACCAATCTTCTGATTACTCTTCTGCTAAATGAACGTAATATAGACCTTACTGACACAAGGGATATTAATTGAGTTGTTAAACTAGAGTTATATTAGCGCGAATATCATTTCAACGGATTCACCCGTAATTTTTGTTAAGAAACTTAAAAGCGATCCACAATTTTAAATCGATTACCGCAACCTTAATGATATTAAGAAGGCAAACCACTACTCATATTCCCTAATTGATGAAACGCTTACGAATATCTCTCCAGTTCAATGATTTATTAAACTTGATATCAAAGTCGTTTTTTTAAAACTTTCGTATTAAGGAAAACGATAAATAAAAAATTCATTCCCTACACATGATAAACATTTAGAAGATTTCATTACTTCTTTCGAGTTTTTTCATATATAAATTACCTTTAAAAACATATCAACAATTTTTTTTCGCTGTTTTCGCGATATTATTGTGTTCTTTTCACCTATCTATTGTTCTAATATATTCTAATAACACCTTCAACAACTATAATATTCAAATGAAATGAGTACTGAACGTTTTAAGTACCATTGATATTAACCTCAACATATTCAAATGTGAATTAGGCGTTTCAAAACCCAAGTATTGAAGGATATTTATCGAAATAAACATCGAAATACGTATAAACCCCGAAAAGCTACTCTCTATCTAAGAATAAATTTAATCCATATTTATACTCAAAGTAAAGGGTTTTCCCGTGTTTTACAACTTTTACTGGCAATTTATTCGCAATTATTTCATATGTGTTGAACCTTTCATTGGACTAATTATTAAAGTTACCCCTTTCTGCTTAAGGACCAAGGAAAAGGCTACTTTAAAACAACTTAAACGTTGCTTCCTTTTCGAACACATTCTCGTTTAGTAGAACCCTAACCGCGAAACCATTTTAAAAGTCAACTACTTTGATTAAACCTTGGATGGCTATTTAATTTAACGTAAAAATCAAAATGATATACGCTTAATAACGAATTATTTTCGTCACTTTTCGTTTGTCAAATGTAATGACAAAATTTTCGATAAAATTATAAGGTATTATAAGTAGTTTGAAAATAAAGCTCGTAGAGCTCTAAAACACAACCCGTCTATTTGCTAATTTTATGGACTACGAAAACTTACAGTAATTAATAACTATCCGACTATTTCTAAACAATGAATCTTTTAATCTAAACGCCTTTTACAACTTTGACCTAAACTAATTTATAACAGAAAACTAGTAATATACAGCATAATATATTATACTAAGGAAAAGAAAATATTTTACACAACCTTTTCGACTCCCGCCTCCTAGCTAGAGATCTACGGTTTTTATACCTTAAATGGATTATTTTGAAGCAATACCCGTGTATATACGTTTCCCGAAGAACCGTCGTTGACCAATTCATTTCTAAAAGTTACGAATTTTTTATTCATATGAACCATTAAAACAATTAAAATAATATTATTCTCTAGGATACCGCTTATCCCTATATAGTTCGCGTAATAAGTATAAGCGACCGGAGTTTTTCTGTCGATATTTATATCAATAACAACCAAATAACTAAGGTCTCCATTTTGAAATATTTAATAAACGATAATAATATCTTACGATTCTATAACCGTATTTAGGTACCTTCTTATTAACTGCTTACTACCACGCTAATTCAAGTTATATAAGATTAACTTCTTTTTAATTAATCGGGCTGCAACTCTATTATCGTTATCCTTTCTAAAAAATACTTTTCACTAGAGTTAGACCATAATATCCGGCGTTTCTGCTGAAATTACGATATTTGTAGGTGTACAAACTATTAATGATATCATCGAAAAGGTTTATCTAAACCCTGACAAATTTTAAAATGAGTTTGAAACAAGGTTTTTGTTAACTTTATAATATATCTCCCCTATGATTATGTCGGCAACTTACATCATTTTATAGTTATTATGAACCGTTTGAATAAAGTTATTTCTTTAAACGTAATAAGTATCATACACGCTCAAGCTCATGTAAAACAATTTCCAGGCTGTTATTGGTGATTTTACGGGGTTTTTCGTACGATTATTAGTAATCGAGGCTTAAATTCAACCGGTGGGTTTCAAAAACGCCTTTACAACTAAAAAGTTATAAAACAACACCTGGACACCATATTAAATCTCGAGATGAACGGTGTTATCGAACGTGTTAATAAAATTGTTTTAATTTATTTACGTTCATTCGTTATTTCTACGTAACTCAATAAAAGCTGATTCTTACCAGGTTAATAATAAGCTTCAAATAATAAAGATTTAATTACTATTATTTTCCACCCGATTTTTATAATGTACAGCTATTTTTTTGACCTTATATAACCCATTCAATATTTACATATTCCAATTAAGAAATAGTGTATAAAAGTTAAAAACTTCGTCCAACTTATCCGCTATATTATAAAATTCGCGCAAGTCGTAATAGAGCTAACTTCATAATGTATAAAAAATCTGTTAATAAATAACGATCCCCTTTAAAACGGTTTCAAGTTGGTAATAATGTTTAATTTCTTTTGAAAAACTACAATCTAAATGAATTTTTCAAAATACTTGAATTGAATGTTTTATAAATATCGTATTATACGTATTATTGATTTAGATATCATCGAATATTATATTCTATAAAAAATGAACCCGGTTTTACATGGATTATTTTATCCAAACTACTTTGGACCCGTTTCCGAATCAATGATTCTGCGATTATTAATTACTTGTTATCGATATTAATAATAATGATAAAGAGACAAAACCTAAATGCCACGTTAAAAACATTTAATTATTTCGAAATAATATTCAAGTAAGCTGGCCTCACCTTAACAACTCCATAAAACGATAAGTTATAATTAAATCAGTAAATTATATACACTCGATTGAAAAGTTACTTTTTAACTTTTCGAATAACACAACCTTTCACCATTTAGAATCTTGTTATAACTTAATAGGGAATAATAATGGGCTTTTTTGGCAATTTCGTCATCAAATTTGAATTAATTTTATTTTTTTATTATTGAATTGCATAAAAGCCGCTACTTTAAAGATATTAAACACATAATAAGCTTATATTTCTACTATTTTCATAATGTTACCTACTCTATTATCGATTTTGAATCCCCGTCCTCTGAATTTTCTTTTCCGCCGTTAATAAATAATATTTTCACCTATATTAACCAACTTACTAAACTCAATATTGATATGCTCAAGTTTACGATCAACACCTTCAGTAACATCTACTATCTACTTAATCGTATCCAGATAAATTACCTACCCGTTCGTTAGTCGTAATACAAACGCTTTCTACTAATATTTTTATTACCTTAAAACTACACTTTTCGTTAAGGAGCTATATGGCACAAAAACTATTTAAAAAGACGGAAGTAAATAAAACCTAACAGACACCACTAAGTATATCCACTATACGCTAAATAGCATAATATACCTTTATTACTATTTGCGAAACGACCACCTAGTTTTATATACTATCCAACCGCTCTTTAACATTTGAAAAGCAACTTATGAATGAATAACTTCAATTTTAGGCGTCGAATTCCAGGCAGGTTTCAAAAAGCTGTTCGATTACCTTGATTATATCTGGATTCAGGTTTAAAAAGGTATACGTATAGTCAAAATTCCGGCTGTTCGTCCTAATAATATATAAGCGTTATTTAACACTAGTATTGAACCGTGTTTTAATAGTTTGCAAACCGTTTCTCGAGTTTATACTTACCCTTAATCTTCTGAAAGAACTTATACGGATAATAAACCATTTAATACATACATTCGAAACATATTCATTTCCTGATACCGTTTCGGTACATTTTAATATTACGTATCGTAAGGAACTATATAATTATTAACGTGAGCTGAATGGTTTTGAAATAATTATACTGACGTTTTTAATAACATTATCGATCTCGGTGTTAAGGTTAAGATTTATATTGGTGGCTAATATTAACGAAGATGAAAAAAAAAAAAAAAAAAAAAAAAAACCGTTACTGTTGGTAAGACTTTAGACGTTGAAACGTTGTCGATTCAATTGATTGAAGTAACAGTAGTATTGCATTATCAAGTATTAGATGTATTGTTCTAGGTTTGGCAGACTGCTAGCCGGTTTTCACAGTAATTTGTATGGCCAATTCCTTAGCTCGTGCTCTAATACGAAGTGGGCGTATACTGTACTTAATTTGTAGCTAATATAGTAGTCTCATACAAAACAATACACTCAATCTGCAATCAGTATAGTCAACTTTACTATAAGAAAAGTTGGCCTATTGTACTGCAATTACTACTATTTCAACATTGGCAATTTTTTGTTTTCTATGTGTAAATCAATGTAGTCAACCAAAAACTTCTCGTTGCTACATGATTACATCCTCATGAACTAGTTAGACTCCTATTAATTCCAGTTAACATGCGTATCCAAATTCACACTAATTACTTTTAATTGCTTCACGGCTCTGAGCCTGGACTTCACCAGCTTCTGTACACAATATTTTCGCTATAGATTTACGAGTACTGGCTTATTGCCACCATTAATCGTCATAACCCACGTAGATTAAACCATCTACCACTTCAGTTAACTCATATAAGTTAACTAGATCATTACTGCCTTTGTTACCACTAGTTATCTTGACTAACGTTAGATAAGCTACATTTGAGTCTTATTTAACTCACGCGGTTTAATTAATCCACTGTTACCATTAATTTAACCGTACAACTCAAAACCGTCGCCATTGGTATTCCTCTAATAGTTATTCAGTTTACTAATATATTATTGTCCGCTAATACGTAACTTGACCTAATCAGGTGGCCTGTCAAAGTATCATTCGAAACGTATAACTAGCCTATTAAAGTTCACAAACCCTTTAAAGGCCTTATTTAGTAATACCTTCATTATAGTGTTAGCAAACTTATTCTTTTTATATATTTATTGGAACTCCTCGATTTCTCCACCTTTATAGGCTTTATGAAGTATTATTATATTTATCATCAGGGGATTTTCACTGGTGGTTCAAAACTTTAATAAGTATTCAAACAGGTTTCTTGAATCGATACAAATTACTACCAAAATAAAAGTAATATTTAATTATCTTATAACGACATTAAAGTTTTCTCATACTACTATACCGATATCATAGCTAGCTATTATATCATGAATTTTAAAAGTAAACACACTACATATAATCATCTTATATTTAATGGAAGTTTGGAAGATTAAATGATCGAGAATTATAGACTGGTTTTTCAGCCTATATTTATTAACATAGGCTATGAGGAAGCCGATTTTTAAGGATAAGATTATATTGTTAGTGAAAAATCTAGCTATGAAAATTATGAACTTAGCGTTTGATAGGTTAATTAGGATTATATTAATTCTTCGGTTCAAGTTTTTCATTTACTATTCTAATCTTTTATTCATTCGGTAAAAATCTTCATCCGTTGGATCCTATATTTGTACCATAATCGATAGGTTGTAAAATATTTTCAGTGAGTATAGGTTTTCGATATATATCTACTAGAGTGTATTATTATAAGCACTGTTAAGCTTTATTTATATTGATCTTATCAAATATAGCCAAGTTAACGTAATAACCTTTTTGACGAATATCAAAACTAGTATTAACATAAAATTTATGGATTGACGATATGTTAAAATTAAGTTGGTTATTTTCTGGTAAAATTGTAACCATTTTATAATGCCAAAACTTAAAGTCCTTCATCGTCTATAATTTTAATAATAAAAGACTAACAATTACAACTTAAATTGTATCATTAGTTTATGTACTTAATGAACCGAGATCCTACTCTTATGATACTAATACATACGGCTTATGCATGAAAAACTCTATATCCAACTGTAAATAAAAATACGACTAATAAGTTAGGAATTAATAAACGCCTGGTATAATTAGTCACTATAGTAGCTTAATATATCTTATTACCTTCCCCAAAAGGTATGTGACAACTAGTTTTTATAGTAATTCTAACAATATATACTGCTGTACATCCATCTCTATCTACGTGTATGGTTACGTTATATTATAACTGTGAAGGATAAACTTTCCTTTAATTTTAGCTAAGAAACTTGCCACTTAAGCGACTATTAAACATAAGTTGGGTTTTGAAATCGTCAGCGAATATATAAAGATCTAATTTTTACTTTTACTACCGTATTCCTAGAAGATTAGGTGTAACGTTTCTTATGGCTGCCCCGTAATTTTACCTTTAACCTCGCACATAATCCTCGACTTGAACATCGTGATATTCGGTTCATAAAGATTAAAGTTGGTCTTGAATACAAATTGTATAACTTCTCGAATTAAAGGGCTGTTAATTATAACTCTATCGCTTTTTTAAAAACGTTTTCCAACAATTTTAATAACTCCTTATACCCTAAACTTTAACGTCAAGGTCTCGTCGTTATTTTTTTTTTTTTACTCAAGTAGTATTGTAAGTATGACCTTATGTGTATTTTTTCTCTTTAACGTTCTTTTTTCTAGTGGTTGCCTATGGCGACGGCGTTTTATTGGTTTGTGAATAATAAGTCAAGGAGGGTCGTGTTAATTTATTCGATGAACTTGGAGGTTTTTATCGTTAATCGCTTTAATTGAAGGTTTAACCTGGGTAGTACGAAAGATTACAGGGATATTAATCGTTTTAACAAATATTTCAAGGTTAGCGATACTTAAGATATGATGAAGGCTATCCCATTAACCTGAATCCCACCGTACAGGGAATTTACTACATTATAACAAAAAAAAATTCGTCGATTATCATATGCCTGTTACTGGTGTTAAGGGTATTATTGACGTAACACCGTACTGATTCTTTCTTCAATTCCTTTATTACTTTGCTGTAGGTTAAAATTTCCTTTTAGGTACTTGCTAATGGCAGAGATTTACTCGTTAGACCTAGATACGATCTAAAGATCAGCAATACCAGCGTTAATCTATCGGTGTCTAAAGTGTTATTTAAACCTTTCACCGCCATTTAAAGGCATAATTCTTATTTTTTGAAGCTCTCAATCTCCAACTTAAGGATATATTACGCTTAGAAAAGTAGTGCGTATACCCTCTCGACCTTCCTCATACTCTATTAGGTCTTAATAAGCACCTATTTACACTTAATTCCTATTTTCTTAACATTTTCCTAAAACTTTGCCGCTGTGAAGTTGATACTAATATCGTAAATAACGACGTTAGGTAGTCCTAAATACGTGTTAATTTATAGTATCCTTAAATTTTCCATATATCCTTTACTGAAAAAGACTCCAAAAAATTGGTTCTATAAAAAAGGGATGAAGATTTAACAATGTGAAAAACAAGCTTATGATTTAAGTAAACCACATTAATAAATATCTCGTAGTTAAAATTCTTATCGATTTCAGTATAAAGCTATATTTTCAAAAGGATTAGGAATACATTTAACAGTAATAATAGAGCTTCTCGATAGCTTTCAAATTAAATTGTTCCACATTTTAATGCTTTATGGACTCTGAGACTTTATATAACCTATTAATAGTTGGGTAGTTAGATCTCCGATTTAATTAACATGTTTCTGACTCTGTTAGGTTTAACAATGTTACTTTTAAACCTTAAAAAAAAAACTATAGATGCGGCCACTTAAAATGGAAGGGATATCTTGAACCGAACTTCACTAGCTTCTTAATATTAACGTCGATGTTAATATCAAGGGTTTCTGTATCCTTCAAGTCAAGGAAAAAAGGGGTATGTAATTGAAAATATACACTGTAATCGACGTAATAATAGTTTAAATTATTATTATCCAAATAACAATAATAATTCGCCAGTGCCGAAACTAACTTTAGTCTTGGCAGCATTTTGAAAATTAATGTCCGTAATGGTAATACTTTCCCTTCGCAATATCACGTATTGCAAATGATTTCCTATTAAGTACCTTACTACTCCTATATCTGGCATAATACCTTAAAATGTATAGTTTGCGTAACGATCGTAGAAGTAAAAAGTATATAAGGTGTTGGGGACTATTTAGGGACAAGATAAGGTTTTTCGTCACTTAAGTGGTACAAAATGACGTAGTCGACTAATTAATGAGCCGCGCCATAAACGGTATTATTATATCACGTAACTTGTTTAGATATATTGTCGTCGTCAAAATATTGCTTATGCTCAAAGTCTACAATACTATGAAATTAATCTTATTTACAGGCAATGAAGTATATCACCTGCTATTTATAACGATTTACTAGAGGGTGGCAAATAGATCAATAACCGGACTTACTACAGATCTAATACCTTTTATCATTACCATAACGATAATTCTTACGGTGAATAGGTTCTTTTAAATTTTTCCTTTATCATCAACTTTAGTATGATTATAGTTTTCAATCCAATAGTATTAAACCAGATCTTAAACGTAAGAATTACCCGTATTTGAAATCGACGTAATATACTATGAAGCAGTTTTTTTCCTGCACATCGCGAAAGTTATTTTCTTAGGGGTATATTCCAAACCAGTTCAGCGTCCGTATCATCATGGTCGTGAACAAGAACCTCAACTGGCTAAAAAAGCCTTTACAAGTGGTATTTAAGCGCTATAAAGCGTATTCAAACTCGCTAACTCCCGTAACAACTACTCGTACCTACTTTTGAAACTTTATTTTGCTAGCGTTGGCCTTTCCTATTACCTGCTGGCACAACATTAGCTTTTCTAACATTTAATTCAAAACATACATTTCTATTTTCCTCACTTTTTTATGTACTATTATCAATGTCCACCGCGTGATAACCCAATCCATATAGTATGATATAACGTGTATATCGTGCTCAAAATAACTATTTATATCATGATAAAATTTTTGGAAGGTTTTTACTCGTGTTTAAAAAGTTAGGTAGTAATCTTTGGTGTACCCTTTAAGAATTTCGGAAAATAGTAAGTAAACCCTTAGAAGAAGAACCTCCATTCACATTTAAATATTCAAAAAGAGTATCATTTTCATTTCATAAATGTTGTAAGACTTTCCGTCATACTTCTTTACGTCATTACAAATTTTAACGAAGTCCGTAAAGAGCTTATAGTTAATATTAATCATTTTGACATGTTTGAGAGAGAGGTTGCAATAGTTGTTCTACCAGTTGATGGTGTTTTCTAGTGTTTTAGAATCGCGGTGAAAGGGTAATTACTGATATTCTTATCCGAAAGATAAAGTCCTATATTAAGACTTGGAGTGGGCTTTCACATATAGGCGTACCTATCGTGGGAAGCTTCGCCTTAAGGGACTTAACGATTTCAAGCGAAGGGCTAAGGAGAAATGTGGATTTGACAATAAAAAGGGTTTTAAGGAGCTTAAAAATCTTGTTTAATTAACTGTTAGATCATGCTGACGTTAATACCTCTTGCCGTGTTAGCGGCCACTGCTTTACGCACTCTGACGCTACTAAAAACGTACTCCGCGCTATTACATAGAGGCTCTGAGCTACCGAACAAATGAACAGGTTCCTCGTCATCGGCATATAAAAAAGTTTAACTTAATTAAAAACCGATAAAAGGTCATCTTTAACGCATGTAAGACCGTTAAGGGTCGTTAATACCATTTCTGTTGGAATAGTATTACATATAGTGTAGTAGGTTAACTTTACTTGTAGTAAAGTTAACTATACTAAACTGTAAGTTGAGTGTATTGCTTTGTGGAGACTTACCGCATTGGGTGTAAGTCGAGTACAATACGCTGCACTTCACTCTAGGAAATGAGCTAAGCAATTGGCCAAACAAATTATAGTGCAGACCAGCTAGCGGTCTGCCAAACCTAGAATAATATATCTACTATCTGACCACGCAATACTACTGTTACTTCGAAGACCAATCTAATCGACAACATTATAACGTCTAGGGCCTACCAACACTGATCAGTGCTTATTAGGTTAAGCACAGATTGACCAAGTAGAAGAAGAAGCTACTTTCCGGTTATTACACTTTACGTTAACGCTAGGGTAAAGGAAAGATTTTTGAGAAAAGCTCTTAATACTATGTTAGTCTTTATGGCAGTACATAAAGAAGACCTTTAATCTGCGCCAGTCTCTATGGCAGACTATATGTAGCGACGGTATCGTTACTGAAAACACTAAGAATTCTTTACGGATCTTTCTTGAAGAAAAACGTTGAGATTGACTGTCAGAAGTCTCAAAGTTAGGCAAGTTGGCAAACGGCTAAGTTAGTACTACTACCGGTGCTACCACTGTATGAAAAACGACTAAGTCCCTATAACAACCTTCGCTCTTTACCACTAACGACGACCTTCGACCTTACTCTCTACATCAGACTTTTACTCTTACTTTAATCTTTTTACTCCCTATATCACTTTAATCGTCAAGTTCGCTACTGTAAACGAAAACAACAAGAATCGTCAAGTCGCGCCAAGAAAGCTACATCGCGAGACCTTACGTTAAAACACCAAGTCTCTACACCCAAAATCATCAAGTTTCTCGCCCTACACGTCTTAAACCTTCTATACAAGCCAGAACCTTAAGATGTCTACCGCAAACATTTACTTTAAAGTTATTACCAACCTTTTTAGCAAAAAAGTAATTAAAGCCCTTGGACAACTTTTTACTCAATGCTATAACCACAACCTTTGGGAACGAGACGTTGATAAATACTTAACCAAGGAACACCTTACTAACTTCATCGGTTACTATATCGTTAAGTACTATAATTCTAACGACCCTAATGACGCATTTGGTAACTTTTGTAATATCTTTAACGAGTGAACCATGAATATGTAGATATCGTTTGAAAAAGGGGTTAAAATAAAGATTGAAGTAGAACTTAAACGGTAAAGGGTTTACTTGCCAACTTAGGGGACTATAAAACTAGCCTAAGAATTTTTCGACTTAGTACAGCTTAAGGAATGCCCTTATGGTCCATAGTCTAAAAGAAAGGCTATAGAAACCTTAACGCTCCCATATACGATTTAAGTGACCTCCAACCCACCCTAAGCTAAGTCAAACATCTTTATGCGCCGGCGATAAGAAACCTATTGACCTGTTTGGTAGTTTAGTACCCCTAAGTAATAATGCTAAATATGCTCTTAGCGGCGACAGGGAACGTGAAGCAACGGCCGCCAACGTGGCAAGAGATACTAACGTTAGCGCTTTCCACCAGTTGATTAAGTAGGATCGTCAACCTGCCTAAAACCTTCAAGTACCTATCTTTCCTTAGCAATTTAATCGTCAAGCCCCTCAAAAACCTTTCACCTTCAAATTTGCTTTCGCGCGGGAGCTCCCTACAGATACTACCATGGGACTATATCCTTTGGACTAGGCGATTGGGAACTACTCCTAACACCATACCTCGGAAACCTTAAGGCTTGAGCCACCAAAAAAAAACACCACTTACGGCTGGGACGATTATTTCAATCATCCTTTAAAATCTGATAAGATAGTAAAAATTAATCACAAACTTTTGACAGACTTCCTTAAAATTTGAAACAATATCAAAAAGTATAATAAAAAGCCTTACAACCTCCTCAATATAGAGATAATGCCTTTCTTGAATATCTGTAAGTGGATAGAGGTTCTTTCTTTTGGTTTTCACTTACTGTTTCCCGGAATCTTTATAGGGCACGTTAAGGATTACTACCTAGACTTCCTGACCCAAGCAACTATACTTCGCGAAATCTACTATAGCATAAAGGGTTATTTCGAATACGACGTTTACCTTACGCAATATTATTAAGATCAGCTCATTACGAGGTAAATAATAATAATGGAAAAGAAGAAAAAAGAAGAAATACTAATAGACGTTCTTAACTAGATGCTTGAAAAATTGATACTATTCCAGAAAGCAATAAGTAAAGCCTATGCTAGCGAAGCCACACTTTGCGAACAGGTAAAAGTAATAGTTACGGGCGTTAACGAGTTCTAATACGCCTTACAACGCCTAAATACCACTTACGATGTCTTTTTTAACTAGTTGCGGTCCTTACTTATCACCGTAATAAAGAGTATACTAAAATCTCTCAGTATATACTTCTAAGCCGGCAACTTCCTTGACGTGGATAAAACCAATCTTGCGGTGGTTAATTACGTCGACCGTAAGTATGGGCGCCTATAAGGCCTAAGGTTTGACCTACTAGCCTCGGACTAGAGGCAGTAACCACGTTAGCGCTAATAGAATTTAGGCGGACCTGTTAACCGAAAGTACTATCGCCGTAATATTAGTAAGAAATGTTAGATTTATGGTAAGTTTGGCTGTTAGTTAATTCGGTATGTTTTTGCTGATCGTAATAATAGGAAAGTAGTTTACTACATCTAATACCCTACTACTTTAAAACATGACTACTTAAATTAAATCGTAAACTTTAAAGGTGATAAGTCAATTAAAGCCACTAACGCCCCTAAACATATTAAGTGGCACGAGGATACTATTCCCGGTACGGATTAGTAACTAGTCGACTACACTTTCCTATACCGTTTGGGTGGTAAAAACCTTTTCCTTTGCACTAAATAAGCCCCTGGCCCTTTATATACTTTTAACCTCCGTAGTTGTTATGCAGACCACACGTTTTAGGGTATTATAGCAGATATGGGGGCAGTAAGGTATTTAATAGGAGGTTATTTATAGTATATAGTATTGCGGAGGGAGAATATTATAGCTACCAAGATTAATTATTACGATATTGGTAAGGCTAAAGTTGGCTTTAGCCTGGACAAATAACTATCGTTATTGTAGATAACGGTAGTTTAGACTATTATGGGAGTAATCACATTTCACATCCTTAAATCCCTTACCCCTTTCCTTTTTTACTTAAAGGATATAACGACTCTCGATGTTAACGTCGATGTTAACGCAGATAAATTGGTTAAAAACAGCTAGAGGTTTTTTTTCACCTGTAAATGATGATACCTATAATTTTATCTCAAAGTACCAAGAGTAATGGTATTGTATCTGACGGATCCGGAGATACGTTAATTACATCGGCATTTTAATCATCTAGTCGTTAATAGGCTATACAAAATCTTGAAATTATTAGGGTATAACAATATGGAATACTTTAGCCTAAAAGCTATTAAAGAGCTATACCACTATGGTGTACGTTTACCTAAACCCTCCGGAGATATGAATTTATATGAAAAGACGATAATGATTTTGACTATAAACTTTTCATTAATATATTTTAATCAGATAATAAACCTTTCATTTGTGTCATTCATTTCGTAACCTCCTTTTACGGAGCGAAGTTTTTAAAGTCCCCTTTAGTAAATGATATATGGAAAACGTTAAGGATGCTTTGGATTGACACGTATCTGGGTTTAACTAACTTCGTTATTTACGATATCGGTACAAACTTTGCCGCGATGTAATTTTAAAAATATGTTAAGAAAATAGGTTTCTAGTGTAAATAGGTACCTGTAAAGGCCTATTGGAGTATTAGGAAGGTTCAAAGGATACATGTTATACTTCGCCGAGCGTATAATATCTTTACGTTAAAAATTAGAAGTTTTACAGATCCATAGACACACCTATAAATGGCAGCCAAAGGCCTTAACGATACCGTAGGCCCGGACATCTTATTACTAACGTTACTAGTCTTTAAATCGTATCAACATCTATCGAGTAAATCTCCGCCCTTGGCAAGTACTCAAAAACTTGTTGCGGCTTACAGCAAATCTTTGAGAGAATTACGAAGAAAATTGGTACTTTTCCAGGTTAATGACGCCCTTCATACTAAAAACGGCCTTTTTACAATCGACGTACTTATTTTACCGTTGTGAAGTAAAGTCCTTATATAGTGGGAGCCGGATAAATGTGAGGGTTTATATAAGATATTAAGTATTGTAAACTTTAAAGTAGTTATTAAAACCATTAATAGTCTTATATCATTTCGAATTACTTATGTTAAGCTTTATATTAGAGGTATTCAAAATGAAAACCCTTAAGCCCTTTAAGATAAGCGACTGAGCTAATATAAACTTCCTCCTCCTATTATCTATAAGTTGATAAAACGCCGCCGATGCGGGTTACCCCCCCAAAAAAACGTTAAAAAAGAGTAATACATACCGGGGCGTATCTATAATACTATTTATGTAAATAGAGAATGAAATGATAACGAAGACCTAGCATTAAAGCTTTGAGTATAAGGGATTATTAAAACTTCCACCAAGCCCTTTAAGGAAAGTAATAGGGTTGAGATCAACGGCTTATTAACTCGAAGTGTTGTATAATTCGTACTGAAAACCGACTTTAAGCTTCAAGACCTAAACTTTACGATTTTTAAGTCGAGGATTATTTATAAGATAAAAGGTAAAACTATAGGGCGACTGTATGAAAAATCACGTATAATCGTTAAAAGATACGGTAATAAAGTCAAAGACTAAATCTTTACATAATCGCTAACGATTTAAAAGATTAACTAACGTTGACTAGTTGCTTTAATAATAAGTTTGTTAGCTAAGATTAAGGCAAGTTAACCTTTAATAGCTATAATATAACGTAAACCTATACGTAATTAATAACAAAATTACAACAGATAGTATTGTTAAAGCTGTTATAGAAACTCTGTGTTATTTACCCTTTAGATATAGTAATACGTTATATCAAATCATTAAACGAATTAGCTAAAGTAGGCGTCTACTGGTTCCTAACCTATCGATCGCATTTTAAATTACGGCTAGCGATAAAATCCTTAATATATAATACATACCTATTAGTAACGTAAAAGAAAAGAACTTTGGCATAGTAAGTATGTAAACTGAAGATACCCTTTTCGTCGAAACAGCTAGCTTTATAGCACTGGAATAACAAACGATTAAAGATTCCAAGTTTTGGAATGCCAAGCTAGTAATGACATTAACGAAAAATATCTAACTGGACTTTAATGAATCGTTAATCCGTATACTTAGCGTTAATTCCGGCCTTAACTTTCTTTAAAAGGGCTAGAGCGCTATTTTCGCTATAATCAATAAGATTAACGAAGTCCAAGTATAAAGGTACCTGGAATAACGTATTCTAAGTAGTTATATTACTACCTTATATTAACCTGAAACCTTTTACGATGTATCTATTACGACACAAGTACAAACGCCAATAGATTAGGAATTTGACCAGTTAAACAACATGTTGAAGTAACAGATACGGAACTTGGACCGCGAGATTAATATAATACCAATCGACCTCTCAAAATCCAAGTTAATAATCTTTACAAACGGGCTCTTTACAAATAACACCGACCTATCTTTATAAATCGGTTTCCTAATAACCCTCGTCAATCAAGATAGGTAGGAAAACCAGTTTAGTATTATCGGTAGCCTAATTTATTGGAACTATGTCAAATATAAAAGGATTATACGAGGCGTGTTAACTTCGGAGGTTTACGGTATAATGGCGGGTTTTAATGTAGGCGTGGTATTATGGGAAACTCTTAACATTATCACCAGATAGTTAAAAATTCCTCTAATTCCAGTGGTAATCTGTACCAACTTAAAAAGCCTTTTCGAATAACTTTCGAAACTGGGAACCACTAATAAAAAACGTCTAATGATCGACGTAATGACACTCCGCGAAGCCTACGAAGGGAGAGAAATTAAGAAATTCCTATGAATCGATAGCAAAGATAATCCTGCGGATGTTATGACAAAAGCTACGTCAAACAAAGCCCTAAAAAGGTTTATGGATAGTAACAAGCTAACCATACAAATCGAGGGCTACGTTAATTGACCGGCCAGAAAACCCGAATCATGTAACGGTGGATACAGGTATGCTGGCAAACAAAAAGACTGTCAGGGGATTAATAATGGTAATCTATTTAAATAGCACGGTTAAAGTGGAGGCCCATAAAAGTCTGTGGCGAAGGAATTTTTTGTATGAGTTGATAAACTTAGACCTCGGGGTAAGGGAGTAATTAAGGTTAAATAAGGTTTATTTTCATGTAATTGTGTGCAATTAAGAATAGAAGTTAACTAGAATTAACAGGAGTCTGGCCAGTTAACAAGGAGGCAATTCAGTGGTAACCGAAAAAGATTGATTAGCTATACTAACGTACACGTACAAATTAAAAAGCCGACAGTGTTGAAATAGTATTACATACAATATAGTAGGTCAACTTTACTTACAATAAAGTTAATTATACTAAACTGAAAGTTGAGTGTATTACTTTGTAAATACTTACCGCATTAGGTATAAGTTGAGTACAGCACGCTACAATTAACTCTAAGGCACGAGCTAAGCAATTGGCTATAAAAATTACAGTGCAGACCAGCTAGTGGTCTGTCAAACCTAAAACAATACATCCTTCATCTGACTACGCAATACCACTGTTACTTCGAAGACCAATCGAATTGACAACGTTGCAACATCTAAGGCCTACTAACACTTTCTATCAGCGAGTTCTCTATTACGTTAGCGTAGCAGAAAAGAAATCGTAAAGATTGGTATTGTAGTTATAAAGATAAGTAATTTTAAGAAGAAATATTCGGAGAGTGCACGCCACGGAAGAGAGGTTATAAATCTTTCATCCAGGCAGTGTGACTCTATCATACACTCTTTTCATCTCTCTTCTGGGCCATGCCATGCATGCACTGTGTAAGAGTGCAAACCGTAGCGTAACACATTATCGTGCACTTTGCAAGAGTATACCTTGTAGTATAGTACACTGTCACTTAACCTACGTATTAATGATAGGGATATATAACAATATCCAAATGGTCAATATTTTCTATTATACGTTCCGTATTTATAGTCTAGAAGTAATAGTATAATTATAATAAAATCCGTATCTATAGCTCTGTAATGACAGTGTAATTATAATACAGTCCATATCCGTAGTTTCATATTAATAATGTAGTTATAGTATAAATTATAAAGATTTGAATCAGTATTTTCTAGTCGCGCTTGTAATAATAGTAAAGGCCTAGTAAGTATGACTAATCGGTAGCAATATGGTTATTAATAACGTTTTTCGTTGTTTTTTACAAATCTGTAATTAGGTAGGTATAATTATGAAAAGGTAATTGTGTAAGTGTGATTACACTATTACGTATTTGGGTTAGTATTAAAAATATGTCGTTATCGGTCCAAGTAAAACCTTTTTTTTCCCTTTAACGGCGTATACTTAAAGCTAATACAAGTCCTTGTTAAATAAAATTTAACCCCCCATTCCAATTAATTATTCCAAACCGCTCCGATAGGTAGGTTAATAAACCAATTTCTATATGCTAACCTTTCTCTAAAATAAATTCCGTATAAAAACAGAACTCTTAGGCACCATTTGGCGCGTAAGCGCCGACGCACCGCCACCGCCGTTACCGCTACCGCCGCCGCCGCCGCCACCGCCAACAACCCCCTCCCCTCAGGTACTATCTTCTCGATCCCCGCCTCGCCCCTCCACCTAATCGCTCGCCATCGCCATCGCCTAAATCTCTACCCCTTTTCCTCTCTTTTTCACCTCCTCCCCTAACCCCAACTCTTATAGGGAGGAGCAAAAAGCCTTTAAAGTTATAAAACTTATCCTTTACCCGTAAGTAAAAATCCCTTTACCAGTGGAGACTCCTTTACGCTGTAAACATAATTTAGTGAAATTATGTTGCGATTCGTATTTACCAAATCCATCCGTTTATTATCCTACAATATCCTTATAAACTAGGAGATCGAAATGGACCTCTCTTGCCGCCTCGAATTATATATCTTTAAGGTATGTTGAAAGGCCTCTTTAACTCGTAGGGCGTTGAGACAGCGTACTAGGATCTGTAGCCACAGGTCGTTAATAAATACGCTTTGCGTGCTATATATCGCGTTCGCGGCCACGGGTAAGTTTATTAGCGATTATTATAAAAACAAGTCTCGTTACGGCTTATTGTCACCATTACAAGCGGATTAATAGCGAATACGCTTCCGTTTCATTAGTTTTTGAGACGTAAGTTGAAATAGTATTACATCCCCACCATCCTTATATTGAGTTAAAACCTGTATTTTCAACCGCGAACTAAATATCACCACGCCTAAAAATATAATTTTAAAGATGTTTCTGAAAAAAAAACACTTTCCTCAATAATCAAAATAAACCGATATTAATTAGTAATATGCGTTAACTGGCGAATTCAAGAATCAATAGCTGTTATTACCGCTTAGAAGCGAGGCTCACGTATGTATTACGTAGGCAAATTCGACGACGTTATTTTTCATCGTCGTAAGGAGGTTAAAGACCCCCTCACGCCTTTGCCTAAGGATATGCAGCCTAAGGAGCGGGTTCACCTCCTCGGTGGCGCCGATAGCAGCGTCAATAGCAGTAATAGCGGTAGCGCCATCACAAAAAGAGAGGGCGATGGGGAGAATAATAGAGATGCGACGGCGTCTTCTTTCCCTCTCCTTTTAATAATAAATAACTACCCTTTTCGGCTGGGCTATCGCGCTCAACTATAATATAGTACGTTATATAGTAATAAAATTATTATTTTTTAAAAAAAATCATAGAATGTGTAATGAATCTAAAAGATGAGAATTAAAAATTTATAAGCCTAAAGACTATAACATCAAAATTAATATTATATTAAAAAGAGATACGGATTATATAACGAGTATAACAGGTAAAAAAGTAGGGAAAAACGAATAAATTGAAAATGAAAAGAATAAAAGGTGATGATATATTTAAAACGTTGCGAAAAATTTAATCCAAATAAAGGGAAAACTTTATAAAAGTGGTAGAACTATAAGTTATATAACGCGGTACAAATCGGGAAGCAACGTAGATACCGGGTTTCGAACGTCTTTCAATTGTCAAAAATAGTATAGTATTGTAAAACAAAAAGTAAAAGTGAAACGTAGAATATAAGCTTTATTAAAGTAGTAAAAAATTCTTAGAAATACTAATAAACAGTGTGCTAGCTGATATAAACTGTTTTAATACTCCATTCGGTACATTTTTAGTTATCGTATCCGTTTGGTTAGATTTCCTATGGATTTACTTCGTTCCCTCAATTTCTCGGCGTTTTTATAACTCGCTTAAGGCTATAATATTGATTATTCAATGTATTTCCTTCGTAATATCAAGTTTAACCAGATATTTATGAAGTGAAAAGTAGTTGGTACATATAACGAAAGAGATAGGTTTTAAATCAAAGTTAAAAAAAATTATGTGGACCGTTATCGCTATGGTTATTACCGAATCAAAACATTTGATTATATTATAAATCGCTGAAGCTAAGACGATTTTCATAATCCGCTTGTACTTAGTCAAATTTTGATCGATAATATTTTCATGAAAAGTAAACACGTTCCAGGCCGGTGATTCGTTACTAAAGATTAGGACGAACCCTATTTACGAATTATAATCGTTGTTATTAACGAAAAAGCTGTTGATAAAAATAAACAACTTTATAATGCGTATATCTAGCGGTACAAATTGTAAACCACACCTTAAATTGTATATTTTCCTAGTAAAACACCTGTGAAACCCCTCATATATATCGTCCGACAAGGCGGTTTAGCATTACACAGAGACCGAGATGTAGAATTCTTCTTTGAATTATGCTATTAAAATAACTTAAACGCCACTTATGCGCTGGCACTTGTATTCGTCGGCCCGTTTTACATTATCCAAAGCGACAAGGGTAACTTCATCCAGCTGCCCTTTTTTCATAAGGTTTAAAACGCTGTTTCTAAAAGTAATTATTACGCTAGTAAAGTCTATTATATAGTCTTTCATCAAATACGTCTAAGGTTTGACTTTGAAACCGGCCTCTAAGAGTTTCCTCTTTTCGAATGCGAAAAATAATATATTATAAAACGTTAGTATATTGTTTTTTTACATACCTATTCATACAAAGCCATTAAAATTGGTAATTAAAACTAATAGGCACGGGTATAAAGTTAGTATGGCTCATTTGAACCATTTCTTATAGTATTTTTAGTAATTATTATATTAGTAAAAAATAGCTTTAACTAGGTTATAAAGCGGTTTTATAATATGTAACATCGTTTTGGATAGGTAGTGTTTCCTAAGATCCTCAGGTATATCAGCGTAAATGCATCGTTTAAACCGCTCTATAAACTATGAACAAGCCTACATAATATTATGAAGTTTAATATAAAAACTATAAAAGGTATTGAAAAGTTATAAATATAAATATAAAATGGTGGATAGCCCATTATAAGTTATGTAACTGGGTTATAATATCTTTTTTACCGTTTTCGCTATACCATTTTATAATTGAGCGAGTCTCTTTGTATAGTTTACTAATCTTATCCTTAACTTCGTGTTCGAGGCAAATAGGAAAAATTCTATGAACTCCGTAAACCGTTATATTGAACCGTTAAAAGCGAAAAACGCCTAAGTCGATTAAGGCATAATTTTCTGTTGAGGTGGATTGATCGAACGGATCGCCTAAGGCAGTGATCATACTTTCGCGTCGAAGTTTTAAGTTGGGCTTAAGGTCTTCTATTTCCTTTTAAGTAATAAAAGAGTTTGTAACAAAATAGCCGAAGCGTTTTTTTGGTTTTCGAACTAATAAAGAGGCCTCGGTAACGAAATGTTAGTAATATTAGTATAAACGAGCCGTTTTTGAGTAAATGTAACGGGTTGGAAGTGCGATTCAGGGGGTGTATTAAAATTGTGGGCGGTTTGAATTCGGTGTTATAAACGTGGTTTCGCTGGTAAAGCTAATCAGATTATGTTTTTAAGACACTCTTTTCTACCTTTTTCGTTCTATACTCCCGCACCATTATTTGACGAAACGAACTTATACTGTTTGAAAAATTAACGAATATATCATAAACTCTAAGACCCTTAATATTCACAAGACCAGTTTTCTCATTCTTAATTCTCTTAACTGAAACCTCAAACTATAATAGTAAGTCAAGAACTTTAGTCTTAAGTAGGCTGTTCCTCGTAGCCAACATTTTTAAAACATCGTCTTTTATCCGTAAAAAACGTAATATTACCATATCTTTCGCTATAGAATTAGCTCTTCATAAAGTGATTAACGATAATACAAATTTTATATGGATTTTTGGGTAAACACCAAAAACCACAAACGTAGGGATTATCTCACTCGAGTCGAAAGTATTATTCATGGCGCTAAACTTTATTTATAAAATGAATTCCTTAAAACTGGTACACTTTAACGTTTTAAACAATACCGTATACGCCCTTTTAAGCGGTTTATAATACTGTTCGCACTTTCTAATACCTTATAATACGTTGCCGGCGATCCCAAACTTAATACACTATTTAGCGAAGTTGAAGGCCGTATCAACGTTATAAGTAATCTAGTCTGGAGGCCCAAAGTAAACTTTTGAATAATAGTTAAATAAAACATCCTAACAATATATAACGAAAACGTTCTGCGTAAACTTAGCGGTTTGGAATAATGTTACTACATCTATAGCGTATAATACCGACTGAATATTTAGGTATATAATATGAATAAGTACCCATTAATTAAAGTTCATGTCGTTTTAAAGGCGGAATTTAAACCGCTGTAAGTCCTATAAGTATAACTGATACTGATAACAAAACTTTTTGATAACTTTAAGTGCATTACTTCCTACATCCGTGTAGCCTGTAACGTAAAGTAATCGCAAAAGGCTTTTTGCAACTGAGTATTCGAAACGACGGTACAATATCTGTAATTCAAACTACGTTAGGTATATAGCTTTAATCGTACGTTCTTTGGAGAAAAATCATAAGTAATTGAACTGAAATCGAAGTAGTATGGATACTCTATCCAAAACGCGGATAAGTTAGTTAGTCTTATTTCGGACCTTAATTCAGAGCTTATTTATATTAGTTAACGAAAACAGAAATTACGTTTTAAAGTCCATTACGTAAAACTTTACTGGTCCGAATTGTATGTTTTGAAAGACTATGCCAAGCGACGACGCTTTGCTTTTACTAAACAGAAACTTTCGATATTCCATTATACGGTCGAACTGGAATTTCGGGGACTTCGCTGTAAACGCGTCAAATTGTCGTTTTCCGGCCGTCAATAATTCGATCGCATCGGTGTTAGATATAATACCCTAAAGCCGGTTACTATATTTATCTGAAAATGTAAATTAAAAGGTTATATAGGCATCCAACACGCCGTCTTCATAATTGAGGCCTATACTATATGAAAAGGAGGCGTCCTATACATTTGTAAAAATACGCTGGGTGGTTTCTTTATCTTAGGCTACGAGATAAGTATCGTTACCTTTTAAGTCTTTTTTTTTTCCCGAAGGGGTATTCGTCAATTTAGTAGTCAAGTTTATATTTTTTTACCTTTACACTCGGTTATGTACGCTAAAAAAATAGCTTTTTTCTGGTTTTTAAGTGGGTAATCAACTAAAAACTGTCGTTTAATCCGAATTTTCTCGTATATTAGGTGGTTAGTAAATCAACCAGCCGATTTTACCGTATACGATATAACGTTTTTATAAACCCGTAAAACCCCGTATACTTTTCCGTAGGTATTGTTATAACCGCGGTGCGTTTCGGCCTTAGCCGTATAATTGGTTTTCATAATAGTCAGTTTTCCCTTTTTTCTCAAGGTTCCCCCCCCCCCCCCAATGTTTCTCTTTCTAAAATCCGTATTTAGGTCGCTTATTTTACCTTAAATATACTTCAAATATTCGGTTTATAATGTAATAAATTGTTTCGTCGAGGTATACCTTAGTAATTTGGCCCTCGACTTTACTTTCGTTGCTTACAAATACTGAACCTAACCTTACCTATCGGTGGATAAATATTTTTAGCGATGTTTTAAAACTCGTATAAAAAGCCTCTAAATCCTTTTCGAACGTAAATAATATAAGTGTAATGATCACACTCAATACCCGTGAGTATATAGAAGGTGTCAGAGGGTTTATGTTAGCAGTAAGGTAGCAGAGGTAACAAAAGGTGCAATATCAAGACTGTGTTCGTGCGAGTGATGATCAGAAGCCGTGAGGCTATTCAGGGTAGACTAAATACTTAGATTGACAACTGAAGAGCTATGAAGGAAATACTATCTGTGTGGTGCTGACCGTGTCCTTATATCCTCAATCCTTCATACGTCTTCAGTACTGTATAATGTGGATAGCTTGGATAACCACCGATCCAACATATCCGACATATCCTTGGCATGTCCTTGGATAGCTTGGATAACCTCATATCCAACATATCCAACATATCCTTGGCATTGACCCTAACCCTGGGTCTGCTGACATAAGAGATGTTCCCCRCCTGATGTGTTAGACTTCAGGCGTCTCAGTGGCGCAGTTTCCTTGCTGGCCTGTTTTCCTGACCTAACCGCTGTCTGGGTCATGACAGTAAGGTCGAAATTTGTGTTTCTGCGGTATGTTTTTATTACTACTTAAATAAACAGTTTATCACCCTCCTATTTTAGTTTAAAAGCCGCCCAATACTTTCGGAACTTCGTTAATAAGGTAATAAATACCTCTTATAGGTTTTATTCAATGTTTTTACGCTTATTTTTCATGAATCACTAGGTTATATTAATCTCATTCCCACTGTAAAGTTTTTAGTTAATTTTCCTAATGAAATGTAATTATAGATGGTTATAATCATTCGTAAATGTATTCATTTACGTAAAGTAATATATATACAACTCCTTTGCTTACCTAGATAATATTTCAGATAAAATAACGTGAAATTCAAACAGTTTAATATTTCGCCTTTTATATGTATTTAACATTATACGTATTTTGTTATTGTGTATATAGTACGGTTTATAGTTATAGTTCTCGTCTTTACTCGAAAGTTTGGCGAAGTTGGTAAGCTTTATAAGGTCGCTTTCATTAGTAGGAAAACGATACGGTAAAAGGTTATAGTAGGGGTTATAGTTAGTAGGAATTAATCCGAAAGATATGTATTAACGTTTTATATCGTTTATTATTTTTTAAAGAGGGTTTTATCTTTAAAAGGGACGTTTTTATTGTATTTAAGCTAGTTATTAACGATATTTGAAGCGTAGTATCGTTTTAGTTTTTATTTCAAACTACGTTTAAGGGAAGATTCGTTTTCCACCCGCGTTTTAAATAATCTTTACAGCACTTCCTCCTTTTTTTTCGATTCTTCTAGCTCTGTTTACACTTCGCGATGGTAGTTTAGCTTTTTCAAATACCTTTTTTTCATTTGTAAAGGCTTTTATCGTTTTAGGTCTATTATTTTAAGTGGGTGATCTTAGTGCTTTTTTTAGCTAATATATCTTTATAAACTTTACTTTCACCACTTTATCGTCCTTCTACATAGGCATTTATTTAAGTTAAGTCGTTACTAACAGGGCTTTTGTAATACGGTTATCATTACCACCGGTTATATTAATACCTTTGCTTTTTAGTTGTTTTCGTAATATTTTGGAAATCATACTATTGACCATACACTTTATATCCAGCGTCCAATTTGTAAAATCCTCCCTAAAACCATCAAACAAGTCGCGCCCTGATATATAGTAGTTATAACAGTTGAAAATAATGTAAATAACGTATGTGTTAACCGTAAAATGGTTTAAATCCTCTACTAATACCTCGATCCTATAATCTCATAAATTAAGATCCAAATACTTTAAAATACTATCATGAAACGACGTATTCGTAAATAGGTAATCTATATATTCATTAGCTTTTGCTAGGTTTATCACTGTTCGGTATATAATTGTGTGATAAAGCGACTAGGGAGGGTGATTCCTGTATATATTTGTAATATTGGGGCGATGTAAATTGCTGGTTTCACGTAATGGTTGAGATTCAAATACGTTTAGAATATAAGCTAATCTAATTTTAAAAAAGATAAATAACTTATTAATACGTAAATACAGAGCAAATAAAGTGTAAAAAAAACGGTCAAAGGAAAGCTTTTAACGCTTACAAGTATGAATATAATTGAAATAATACGTAAATACAAAGTACCTACAAATTATTTGAATGTTTTAAATTAGTTTTTATTAACGCTTATTAACATTATACCATCCAAAAGGCAAGGAAACCTGAAAACGTCATAAGTACTAAAATTAAAACACGTGGTATAAGGTGAACGAGGGAAAGCGGATAGGTTAAATGGGAAAGGAGGGGAAAAGAAGAGGTATATAGGTGTAATCCTGTATATAAAGCTTAGTCCGTAATTAATGTGCGGTTTAGATATCGTATTATAACCGCTCCTGTTAATTGCGAGCAGTTTGAGTGTTACGTCTGTAACCGCTTTTGGGTTTTTCGAGCGGTTTGCATATTAAGTTTATAGCCGCTTTTAGATTTTGTAAGCGGTTTAAATACTTTGTTTTAATAGGATGGGTCCTAACGAAAAGTTCTAAAACTTGGCGGTTTTAGCTTACCTAACCTAATATGTAATAAGACGTTTTTTAAAAAGTATCTGAGTATGTTGAAAACGTTAAAAAAAGTTAAAGGATGATGTAACACGGCTGTCAATTAATAAGAAACTAACTGGTTAATAATATCGTTTTCAAGTAGTCCTCTTTAAAGTTACTTTAGATTTTATAGTTTTATTATGTTTCAGGTTTTAATAGCGCTCCCGCGTAAATCTATACTCTCATATAGTTTTTATAAAGCGTATTCATGAAGTATAGATAGTTAGAACCATTAAAGTATCCCTTTATAAATATTTAACTTTGGTTTATCTTTTCTTTCCTTAGCTATCTGTAGTCGACTAAGTCAGCTACTAATCAGTATCGGTAAGGTCTTTATAACGTTATCGTAGCAAAAGAGAAATCATAAAAATTGGTATTGTAATTGTAAAGATAGATAATCTGGGGGGGAAACATTTAGAAAGTGCATGTTATGGAGGAGAGGTTATAAACCTTTCATTTGGGCAGTGGCACTCTGCCGTACACTCTGCTAATCTCCCTTCTGGGCCGTGCCATGCATGCACTCGGCAAGAGTGCAGCCCGCAGCGTGACACGTTATCGTGCACTCTATAGGAGTGCACCTTGCAGTGTAGTGCACTGCAACTTAATCTACGTGTATTAACTATAGGAATCTATAATAATATCTTCATTTTCCCTTTGGGCGTGGATCTTAAAGGCACTCCATAAGTTGTGCTAAGTCGAAAAGGGTTTACACCAGCTTGGTTAAGCTCTATTCCGGCACGTAAACTCTTCGTCATTTCAATTCCAACTTCAACTTAGACTTATCAGTTTTTCAGATTGTCTTTTATATATCAATTTTTCAATCGTCGAAAAACATACGATATTTACGGAAAGCGCGGTTACTGTGGTTATATTTTTCGCCGCCGTTTAACTTATGGATGTAACAGCCGATAAAATTAACTAGATACTTTTCGGTTTAGTTTTCGTCGATATCTTAGCCCCAAAAGTTTTTGTTGTAAAATTTAGAAAAGATGGACCTAAAGGCTTCGATTTCCTTTAGTAGTTCCTTGGAAAGTGTCATCTTAAAATTCTAGCTGGTGTAAGATTTAGTGAGCGAGGGACTTGGTAATTTGTGGTGTCAGAACTTGGTGATTCAGTGTTAGATCGTGCAACGTGGCTTTCTTAACGCAACTTGTTAATTTTCGGTGTTTTTGCCTAAAAAACAATTTGAACGAATGAATTGTCGTAGAGAAAGAAAAATAAAAAATAGGGACAAATGTTTAATAAAAGATGAGGTTGAAGGTTAAAAGTTGTAGTTATTTAACGTAGGACTTAGTCGTTTTTGTAGTAATAATACTTGTAGTAGTACTAACTTAGTGGTTTACCAACTCATTGATTTAAGACTTTCATTTTAACGCTTTTTATGAAGGATCCGTAAAAATTTCTTAGTATTTTCGATAACGATACATTCGCTACCTTTAAGCTACCGTAAAAACCGATGTAACCTAAAAGTCTTCACTACTTATTGCCGTGAAAACCGACGTAATTCGTAGAGGCCCTTCGCAAAAATATTTCCTTTATTCTAGCCTCTGTTTAATGTAGAGCGTAACTAGAAAATAGCTTTTTCTTCTACTGAACTTATCTGTGCTTAACCTAATAAGTACTGATTAGTGATGGTGGGGCTTTGGACATTGCAACATTGTCGATTCGATTGGTTGAAGTAACAGTAGTATTGCGTGATAAAGTAGTGAATATATTGTTATAGGATTGGCAGACCACTAGCCGGTCTGCACAGTAATTTGTATGGTCAATTCCTTGGTCCCTACCCTACTGTGAAGTGAGCGCATACTGTACTTGACTTGCAACCAATATAGTAGGCCCACACAAAACAACTAACTCAACTTGCAGTCATTATAGTCAACTTTACGGTAAGTAAAGTTGACCTACTACACTGCAATTGCTATTATTCTAACAGTTACCTTAATAATATAAGTAGGGAAAAAAGTAAAATACTATTAGTAGGCGGGAGATGGATGTATAAAAGATAAAGTTTTATATTTTGGGGAGAAGCCTATGGAATTATTTATAGGGAGGGCGGCAGGGAAGCCAGTATTTGCGCTTTTTATGCGGTATCAAACCGTTTGAAGGCTAAAACCTTTTATACGATACTACAGCGTTCCAAGCCGTTTTGAAGCGGTTGTTATGTACTTTTCGAAACGGCTTACGGAAAAAAGGCACCTTTTATTACCTTTTATAATTCACCAACACCTTTTACCGTTTTTATACTGGGAAAGGGGTAAACCGGGCATAATATTATAAACTGGTACCTAGGCTAATGATTACTAGGAATCTAGCCCTAGTAGTTGCTATACTCTAACAATGCTTTAAACCTGCTCGGAAGTATGTTCTTACCTATTACATAACCGGGTTACCCCTTTTTTTGTAACTTTGTAGCAGCTCCTTAGCAGGGGTTTCTCCTTTTTTTTCCATAAAAGATTATAGACAGTATCCAATTACTTTAAACCACAACTCTAGCCTAGTTCTTTCACAGTTTATTTTTTCTACTTATTATTGTAATTAAATTATATTTCGTATTACCTTATTTCAACTAACGTATTAATAATCGAAATTGATTCACCTAAAGGGTTCCGATCAAGTTAGACCGAATCGGGGTTTTAATAATAATAAAAGTTGTTTTCATTTCAATTTCAATATAATTTTTAACTGCTAATCAAAAAATTATAAATTCAACCCTTACACAAGTTACGAAATAAATAAGTAATGATTCACAATTTTTAGAAAGATTAACAACAATGATTCCTATTAGGTTTAAAAAAGAATTATCATTTACCCAACAATATTACGAACCGTCAGATATATCCATATTGTCCCTAATTGTCACTTCCCAAAATGAAAGACAGTACCTGCCATCAAACACACAACACAGAACACAGAACAAGCAAAAAGCCATCACCCACACACTACATCCATTAGAATCAACCAATCACAGACACCATTTCTCGCCGTAACCTTTGCCTCACCCTCTTTTGGATACCTGCCCTTCCATCCATCAATCCGACAATCTTCTTCAATAAAACAATAACAATACACTTTCCTTTTCACATCATTGCCTGCCCCATTTTGCCTATAATCCCGATCCTGAGGCTTCATTGTCCCAATTTTCTTCTAACCATTTCAGCACTTCGCCCGTTAAATCAGATCCCATATCTAAGTCAGATTCTGTCGGACTGGGTGACTCCATTGCGGGAGGTGCATTAGGAAAGAATATCCACCAAGCGTTGAATGAGCTGATTGATGCTCCTGCGGTGTGAAGTTTGATGATTACTTTCATCCTGTGTTGGATTTCAAATTTTTTCCTGATTGCTTGATGCACAATGGCTCCCAGATCTGTTTGCTTCAGAGACTCGTAGCACGCTTGTTTCTGCTTGTGCAGTGGATCATTGGCCTCAACTTGCGAATGTAACACCAATTCATCCAAGTCCCAATTCAATGAACGCTGACATAGGACCACTGTATCATAGAACTGTTTGTTGTGCACATTAATGTGGATTTCTCTTAAACTTCGTAGCTCGATGCCCTGGTGCATAAACCCAATGCACCACTGAACAATATCGCCGAATGTGAGTCGGTTTTCTTCAGTCCTATCGTCCATGTTTTTCAAATCAAAAATTTCCAATTGCATCGTCCTCCAGGTCACTCTTAATACAGTCACCGGCTGCGGCCAAGTGTTTCCTGAGGGATCTAGAGTACCCCTAAGACTGTCGAAATGGAAGCTGGGCGGGATTCCTTGGTAATCTTCCGCGAAGACCAAAAAGTTGCCGTCGAGTTTGTCATTAGATAGTACAAATACAGCGGTGTAGCCTGAGGGTTCTGTGCGTTGGTTTTCTGTCAATGGTATCCGATTGTGCTGCGACAAAAACTGTGCCATATAGTCGTTGTGGTCCGGCTGCCGCGGCTGGAGCGGCTGCGGCTGGAGCGACAGCGGCCAGTGCCAACGTTGAATACTTGGACTGGTTTGAATACTTGGACTGGTAAAGGCGCTACCGACATAGTGACAAATAACGAAGAAAAAAATGAAATACCGGCTATTAAACATGATGAACAGCGAATAAAGGTCATGCAACCGTAGCGTGGGTGACTGGGCAGGCCTCGTGACTGAACGTTGTGGAATGGCAGCTACGACACGCACGTTCGTTAAATAGTGCAAGCACTAGATGGAGATGCATGAAAATCTTTGAAGCCAACCACAAAACGCAATTTTGTGACATTGTGAATATAACCCTACTCGGTGCAGGGGCACAGGTGATATCGTTTATGCAGTAGTTATGTACCCGATAAACTTTAAGAAAAAGAACATTAAATTTTACTTGGTTAACCCTACTATCATCGTGGTAGGGGTAGTAATATGATGTTATGTGCACATGGTTCGTGCAGTCACCTTAACAGGGATGCATTCCATCCCTGTTGGTACCGGACAAGGGTGTTTTCTAATTAGTACGGTACTGTTGTATGTAAGCAATAATACACATAAGCCGGACTTGAACACAAGGCGTAATAGTATTACATCTAGGCCCATTGGAATGGACAAGGTCTATAAGTTTTGAGAACAAAAAAACTGAAAGTATGATGAGAGCCTAATACCATGAGTTTACTTAATTATTTCGGATGAGGGTTTTTGGATGGAGGTGTGTCCTCATGAATGTGTATCCCGAAGTATCCCGGACTCGTATTGGCAAGAAGCTTTGGGTGAAGTTCTGAGTCGTTGTGAAAGAGGAGTAAGGTTTTCCAAGCAATTGGTATGGAGAGCCAAGAAACGATACATTCCGGAAATGATCTGATGAATTATCGTTTGCCCATGAATCAGGTACCTACGGCCTTGATATACTATTACAACTAAACAATTGGATGTACCAATTCGAGCGTCGAACAGTCCAAATAAGTCAACCCTCTGGTCATTAGTATCCGCCGTTTCCAACGGTTCAACCTTTTCCCACGATTGGAATGTACTAGTAGGCGGTTCTCTCAACAAAACTACGTATTTTTGTTGTGTATACCGTGACCTTTTGCATCAATCGGATGATGCGAGCAATTTCAAGCACGGTTTGCTTGCAACACCCCATTCGTCAGTAAGGTCATGGGAAAACCCATGTTTTTGTGCATACCAAAATACGTAGGACTTGTAGCAACAATGCGGTTTTTGGGGAAAAAATGCCTCATTACTTGTACGGAACCTGTAGGTTCAACTGCGGGAGCCGGCTAACCAGCATCCACCTACATAGTAATCAGTACATAGTGTACATGGTATTTGTCTACATAGTACTACTAGTATATACTAGTAGTATGTGACAATGCTGACACATATCCCTTGTCAAGAGTGGGTGCTCATTTCCCCTCTCCCTTACATTACAAGCCAAGACAGTTGGCATTGGCTTGAGTCAACAATGTTGATTGCCGGATTATCTAGTGCAGTTGACAATACAGTCAACTGCACTACATATGCAATAGTCACAACAATGACGAGATTTACGCCCCAAGCGTTGCATTAGCCAGCTTATTGAATAGAAAACCCTTTCAATCTTCTCAGGCCCTTTCACTAACCACAAATTTCCTTCGTCGCCGGATACATGGGGTTATGGGATTCAAGCTCACGACTTTCACAATTCTCAGAGTTCCCAGGTGATCAGGATGGGTCGGTCTGGACTTTGCGGAAATACCTACACGGGTTCCATTTCACCATGCGCCCCACAATGCAATGTTGCTAGTAAGTCTATACCATAGTATTGTAACCATCCACATATATGGCACAGTTGAATCGTTGACCGAAGATGGGGCGTAATTGCCCATGCAGGAAATTAAAAGTCTAATTGATATATCAGCCGAATATTTGCGAGCGGCGCAGGCGGCCCTGCACCTGCAGGCCTCACAGGGGCCGTGTCAACACAACTAAGTATTAGTGGACACATGTAAGGTTTAAGACTGTCTGCTGCAGAAACTTTAGCGATATCACTTTTGCAATACATATCCAGGATTGTTGATAGGCCTTGCCTGATAGGCCTTTAGACGTTGCAACATTGAGGATTCGAATCGTGGTCGAAGTAACAGTAGTATTTCGTGGTAAAGTGGGGGATGTATTATTCTAGGTTTAGCAGACCGCTAGCCGGTCTGCACCTTAATTTGTATGGCCAATTGCTTAGCCCGTCCTTCGTTTAAATTGGGCATATACCGTAATTGACTTCAGTCAAAACAAATAATCCATTAAATAATACACTCAACTTGCAGTCAGTGTAGTCAACTTACCTGATAATATAGTTGACTGATTGTATTGCAACTACTATTGTTTTAATACTGGCGGCTTTTTATTTTGTGCACGCGCGCCAATGTGGTCGACCACGTATTTCCAGTAGTCTCTGAAGTGCCTTTTCGTCAACTAGCCGGGCCCCTGTCAATTCCGCAGTCAAATTAACCCCAATTACCTCCCTTCGCCCTACGGCTCCGAATCCCGACTGTATCAACTCCCGTTTACAAGTCTTTTGCTACAAACGTATACACCTCAAATTCAACCGTGCCGGTTAATCAAGTCATCGGGTTCAACTCCCTAATAGTCTTTCAATTTGCTAGGGTACCTTTGCTTTCCTTCTTATTCGTTGTCACGTGACCTGACCTTACAAGGTGGTCTTTCAACGAAGTACTCGATACGTATGGTTAACTTATTACTATATATAAACTTCTTAGGGTTTTATTCAGTACTGATTGTGTTATGGCGTTAGCTTGCTTGATTCTTTTTGCCGTCGATTCACCTAAACTTTTTGATTTCCCTGCTTTTGTAAGTTTTGTGGAGTATTATTATGTCAATTATTAGTTGTTTTTCATTAGTTGTTCCTAATTTCGAAAAGTATTCGAATAAACTTTTTGAATCGATACAAATTATAACTGGGATAGGTAAAATCTTCAACTATCTAGTAATAATATTAAAGGTTTCGTATATTTTTATACCAATGTTAAAACCGATTATTATATTATAAACTTTTGAAGCTACTACGTTTTGTATGATTTTTTCATATTTGATAAAAGTTTAATAGTTTAAGTTTTTTATATTTCTAAAACTGTTTTTTTATAAAAAAAAATTTAGTGACTGTTATTATAAGAAATTTGATTTATAGAAATAAGTTAATATTATTTGTAAAAAAATCGTTGAAATTTTTTAATTTTTTTTAGGTTGTTGATAAGTTGATCAAAATCGTTGAAAATGTAATAAGTATAGTCTATATTTAACAATAAAGATAGTTAGTATTTGATATAGTAAGGAATGTTTTAGAGATAAGGATATTTATTGATATATTAGTAGGAATACTAGTGAGAGGATTAGGGAAGAGTATATTAAGACATAGGAGAATCAAGATGGAGAAGATACCTAGCACTAGTATTTACTAGTATAAGAGTACTAGTACTTATTAGTATAGTAGTATCAGTATTTAATAATATGGGGTACTAGTATTAACTACTATAGAGTCTTTATTATAATGATTGAAATCTCTATAAAGATAGTTTTGATTATATATTAAGAAGTTTTGCTGTAGATTTTAGGTACTTTTGAATCTTTTAGCCTATACAATATCTTTTTATATAGTAACTTTAACATATTATTAATACGATTGTGCTTTATTATTCAATCGACTTAAGTTCTATATTTTCCTAAGTATAAATTAAAGATGTATACTTCTTCCAGACCTTCTGATACTTTTAAGGATGCCTTTTCTACATCTCTAGAATCACGTGAATCTCTCTTTCCCCCACTAGGTCAATCTTACGGCAGTACTAGTAATGATGGTTTTTTATCACAGAGAACTATTATTGTTTCCAGCCCTTTAGGTCCCTCTGGACCTTTAGGTTCTTTTACTCCCTCATTTCAATCACCATCCCTTCATTTTTTTTTGTTTCTGAGCAATTCCTATTGTCTTATAGTCTTTCAACTCTGAAGCCCTTTTAAATAATGAGTGAAAGACTGCTTACAAGGCCTTTAAGGCTGAAGCTAAGCAACAACTTCAAGTTATTAATGTTGCTGATCTTCCTGATGTAGAGGCAGAGGATAGAATTTTCAATGTTTTAAACCATATTAATCAGGAATAAACTAGGTAAGCTATCAACATATATAATATATTTTCTATTAAGTTTGAAGAACGATTAAAGCTATACCCCTAGAGATCAGAAAGAAATACAAAATCGATAGGAATTGCCTTAAAGAAAGAAGAAGAAACCATGAATCCTTTTTCAACGTTGAAGATAAGAGGCTGCCTTTAAATCTGAAGTTGTAATTATTGAAAGAATTTGAAAAGTTGACCTTGTCAATTATAAACAAATGGCTAACGGCAAGTAAAAGATGTATCATCAGCAATAATCATTTTGATATTTCGGAAGGAATTTCAAAATAAGGGTGAACACAATCTTCATAGAAAAAGATTACATTCATTTGCTTACTACTATAGACTATAGTTCGACAAAGACTTTAAAAATTATATGTACATGAATTTTAAACTGGATTGTAATTCCTTTTCTTATTACTTTAGACTTTTTAACTATTACTGTTGGTATTGAGAACTCGTATAAAGCACTTTTGCGGTTGATTGGTATTTATTAACGTATTGAAACAATATATTTTAAAGAGGGTTTTTTTTTTTTAAAAAAAAAAAAAAACTTCGTTTCCTTTATCTTTTACACTTTTCCGTTTTGGCTTTTTTGAATCAACATTGAAAAACACTACAAATTCTTCTAATCTACTAAAAACTTCAGATTATGGATATTAGGTATTCCCATTAGTTGTTAACATATACTAAACTCAAATTCCTTATCCCGACAGTTTATATACAAAATGAATTCAAAAAAGCTGTTCCCTTAATACTTAGTAAACTATAGTTTAACTTTCAACATGAGAATCGCCTTCAAAAAAGAAAAACAGCAGACTCTATCCTCCAAAGACCAATGAAATATCCTATAAACCTAAACAAAAGAATCAATCAATTTAGGAAAAACTGTATTACCGAATCACATACATATTATACTATAAATTTTTATTAGTTTCATTATGCAAATCTACAATGAAAGAACTAAACCACAGCTATCGCTTAAGGCAGTCGAATACTATCTATAAACATTGATGAAAAAAGGAAAAAGAAACCCCTATTAGGGAGCTGTTATAGAGCTATATAAAAATAGGCTGTCCGGTTACGTGATAGATGTAAGGGTATGCTTCAAAGCGGCTTCAAAGCATCATAGAAGTATAGCAACCATTAGAGCTAGATTTCTGTTGATTACTAATCTAGGCATAAGTCTGTAATATTACAGCTGGCTCACCCCTTCAAGTTCCAATACTTATAAAAAACTTTAAAAAGCGATGGCGAACTGTAAAAGATAGTAGAAGGTGTCCTCCTGCCATAAACCGTTCCAAAAGGCGTATAACAACAGCTCGATAGCGGTTCGGAACGCTATAATATCGTATGGAAGGTTCAAGCAATCGATCGTTTTGGCATAGCGTGAAAGGTACCAGCATTAGCCCCGCTGCCGCCCTTCTTATAAATAGTGGTTATAAAATCTTTTAAAATATAAAAAGTTTTTCTCCTTTAACAACTCTTTCCTTTTAAACATCAATGCAATGCACGCTTTGTTCGCTTTGTTACACTTATTAACGATTCAAAATCCTTAAACCAATTTTATCATTAATGTCCTTACTACCAACATAAATTCTCATTTAAATGTTGAAGTAAATAAGGCGATTGTAAAAGTTTTATCTTTAAAGCTATTTAGTTTTGATTAACAAATATGTAAATTCCGATAGCACGCTTAATGAAAATAGACTCGAATAATACTAAAACTTAAACCTGCTTTAAATATTGATATAAAATAGGTTTCATTTCCTTCAAGTTTTATTAAGATACTGAAAGTAAATATGAATCAAAATAATTGCTAGGAAGCTATTATTGAGTAGCTAAATACTAACGTTAAATATCACTTATATATTTTTAGTATTACCATCTGAAACTCCAGCTACACTTATACTCACTTAAACCTTAATTGGAATATGAACGAGGTCGGTGATTGTTTTTTAAGGCTTACCTAGTGTTTGAGGCCTAAAATCAAAAAAATTACCTAGCTTTCAAGTCGTTTTTTTCGGTATTAATAAACAGCCTAATAACTTATGGAATGAAGTGGTTGCAGCTAAAATACTATAAAAATACGTCAAATAACTAAAATTAAAGTTGATAAAAATAACAGTAACGACTTTATACCACCCACTCCTATCCATTTTAATAGCTTTTGTGTTATGTAACATCGAAATAGGGAGCGTAATTTTTAGGTACATAAAGATCTTAGTAATGAACATTAGTATCGAAACTAATGAATGGGTAGGGATTTTAGCTAAAAGCTACTAAAAAGTTGATTTAAGTCATTACACGCATCGATAACAAATTGGGCAACCAGGTGAATAAAGGTAAGGAACAATTTTTTACTGATAACCTAAAAGAAAATTCAGATAATAGCGACAGAAAATATGGGAAAATGGTCAAATATTGCAATCTCAATTAGAATAGTCATGTAGCTCATTATCGAGTTCAATATTCGTAAAATAACAGCTTACAAGAGACATAGAAATATAAAATTAAATTAAATTCAACCAGTTAGAGTGTTGGGCAATAAGAGACGTTATTATCATCAACCGCATTATAAAAGGATTCGAAAGCGTCGAAAACTACGATATTCGAGAAGCTTGAAAGTGATTTTAAGGTTGAATATATATAATTTATCCATTGAAATAAAACCTCTCGTTTTGAGGAGTTGTTAATATAGAAGTAGTCCATTTAAGGTTTATTTTAAGATTGTGAAATACTTTCGTTACTATATTTCAATGTAGTTTTTATATCATTATCGATGAAGTTAATAAGGCGTAGTTAATAGTTGTGGACTTATTAGATCGGAAACGGGTTTGAAACAGACTATATAAATTAATCGACGTAAAATTGTGGGTGTTTCCTATCCAGAATATTCAATTCGATAATGTAGAAATTAACAAAAAATGTAATACGATATTTCTTATAAAGTTATTTTAATTTTTTGTCTTTTGAAAATTAGTTTGATTTATATTATTTGCTCAAACGCCAAACGTTATTTTAATCACGAAACAATTTCGAAGCGGAGCGTTACTTATCAGCAACTGTTTTTATACGCTATTACGTAACCGTTATTACGACTTATACGAAGTGCCTAAATTTATAAATACATTAAATGAAGTCTTTGGCTTTTATATGTGAGTTTTTAGCTGAAATAATAAAATATTACATAAGTAGTACGATGTTAACGTAATCGTCCTATATTATAACAACTAGGTCAATATAAATATTAATAGTGTTTTTATTATTTGGTAATAAATGTTCACCAAGTAAAAAACTAATTTAATCAAATTATGTGTAAATAACGAAAAATCATAGGTACGTTAACACCTCTTAATTAGCGCGTTCGATAATATTATTTGTCTCCGGATAGAATAAGATATTAAGCCATTATTTTACCACCTTTAAATTGTAAAAACGTTTTTAAACCCGACTGGTCCAATTTAAATTTTCTATCGTTATTAATAGTATGCAGACACCTGTAAAATCACCAAGAACGATTTAATCCCAATTTTATATAAGTTTTAACGTTTATAATATTTATGAATTTTAAAGTAATCGGTTTACTTAAACAATACATAATGACAACAAAATAACGTAAGTTATTAGCTGGTTTATAAGTAAAATCGACAATAGAATCACAAAAAAGTTCGCTCAAACTTTGTTCAGCAATTGGAAAAGGTAAGTAAGTCCCTTTAAATGATATCATTAATAAGTTGTGCGTTTTAAAAAATTATAATTTCGGTAAAACCGCTGGATCGTACGGTATAAACTAGGTAAAAATCAAGTTCAAGATTATAAAAACGATAGTAACGTAGCTTGGGAAACCGGTAAAAATAAACCGTATAAAATTTGAATGAACGCGGTAGTGAAAGTTTTGTAAATAAGTATTCAAATATAGTTACGAAACCGAAAAATATTATTATCGTTTACTATTCATTTCGAAATATAAACCTTAGATATTTGGTAGTTGTTAATAAAAATATCAGGGGGAAAAACTTTGGTTGTTTATACCTATAGCACGAACTGAATAAAGATAAATAACTTTTTAGGTAATAGTGGCGTTTCAATCATTTTAAAAGTCGATATTAGTGAAAGGTTGGTCGATTTTCGGAATGAAATCGTTAAAAATAATTAGCTGGAAGATTTATATACGTAGAAATAGTTTCAAAATAATCTATTCGCAGCATGAAAATTATTATTTCCGATTTGAAAGGCGGGAGACAACAAGAGCATCAGAAATATTCTAGTTTCGTTGAAATACTGTAATGGATGGTATAAAATCAATTGTATTCTTATAAATCAACTTATGATGAAGTTAGAGAAGGCTTTCAAACTTATGAATTTGTTAATTAAAATGATTCAGGTAGTTATGAAGAATTTTCAATGTTTGTAATCTGTAAAAATGCTCAATGAACAGGTCGTATTTTGGAGTTCCTCGTTTTGAATTTTTAAAAAAATACTAATCCTTGATAAATTTATCGTAAATTTTGTGATTCTATTCGATCAGTGACGAACGATAAGAGTAATTCATTATTCATCGTAAGGTATCGTGTTTGTATTGTTGAAGTAGGCAGTTTACTAATGTCAAATAGAAATAGTCGCTTTTGAAAAATGTCTTTCGATTAGTGTTTCATTAAACAAGGATTAGTTAGAAAAGAAAAGAAAATTTAAGTTGTTCCAAAACGGTTTTTTTGCTCTCAGACTCCTTACGGAAAGTAATGTTTTTTCTGGTTAACCGAATCAGAGGGTTCAAGATTTCAAAGTAATTCTGAATCAATTATCGGTAAAAGTTGGTAAAACAAAGAAAACTTTGAACTTTTAAAGCAAACGTAAAATCTACTAACTACTGAATAACCAGTAGCTTTTCTGGGTTTATATATATTTTGACTTCTATTTTATTAACGAACTTGAAATACTTCGTTTTTAAACGTAAAGTTTTTATTGATATATATCGAACTTTAAATTCATAACGTTCAAGTCATTTAATATCTATTGAACTTTGAGATTATCGTTGTTCAAAGTTTCATTGAAATACATTCAAAAATAGTTGAAATCAATAAAATAAAATAAGATATTGAAATAGCACCGATATGAATTGTTAATATGTCGCGAAAAGGTAACCGGTATACCGTAAAAGTTGAATTCATAATTAATTATTCGTAAAATTCAAAACGAATACTAAAAGCGGTTTTTTACCCGATAATTTGTGAATATAAAACTTACAAAGAATGGTTTTCATATAAAATTCATTAAACAATTTAACTTGCGAAATGTTTCCAATCGTTTTATTAATTGAGAAAGAGCGATAACAATCGACCTTTCTAATAACATTAAATTTATGATAATAGATATAAAAAACTAAGTCTTTTTGGAGTTTCTTAACGAATAGTATAGGCATAGACATAAAGAATGATTCGTACGAATGTAATATTAATCCAATAAATCAATAAACATTGTTTATAATACTATAAACTCATTCCCTAATAAACAACATAATAGGCTCCGAAGACTTCTAGAGGCTAACCCTAATTATTTTTCTAAAACTTAATTCGTGATCAGTTTCGAAATGATAGAAAAGTAGTTTATCCCCTAAGGTTTTAACTGATAAAAATGTAAATTACTTGAATGTATGTTGGAATCCATCATGAACTATAACATACAACATTAAAGTAAAAGTTTTATCAATGAATTCGAAAGACGTGGTAAAGAGTTTCGTAATAAAAACTCAATCCCTCCAAGCTTTACCGAATATAATATAAAGGTTAGCAGCGTTAATACCTTTAGGTTTATTTTTCATGGGCGGAAAACCCTATTTATATATACAACAATTAATTGTTTGTTTTAACAGTAATGTATGTTTCGAAACAAAGTAAATGAATTATTCGTTTTTCATTCAAGTTCACCCAAAATAATACGATATTTCAAATAAAAAATAATTTTAGACCAAATTCAATGCCGATATTTAACGAAATCAACTATGAAAGAACCGAGGCTGGAGCTTCCGCTCTAGGTGGTCGGATGATATCCATAAACCTCAATAGAGAAAAGAAGATAAACTCCTTTTAGGGAACTATTATAGAGCTGTAAAAAAAGGAGTGATCGGGTTACGTAACGTATGATAGGTTTTTTTTTGTGGCTTCTAAGCAGCTTTAAAGCTCCGTAAGAATATAATAATTACTAAGGTTAGATATTTAGTAATTACTAGCACAGGTACTAACTTATGATATTACCTTTTAATTTACCCCCTACCCCTCCCTTTTTTTCTCTCCCTTTCTTTTCGCGACGTGGTGTAAAAGGTGATAGAAGGTGTTGGCGAACTAAGGGGTATGGTACGTGCGAAACAACCACTTCAGATCGGCATTAAAAATTGTAGCATCACGTAAAAAATTTCAAGCTATCGAACGATCTGATACCATATAAAAAGCACTGCTTTCGCCCTCCTTATCAATAGTTTCGTAAGCCTTTTTTCAGAAATACAAAACTTTCTTCCTATAACTATTCCTTAATAATGTAGTTGTGTCTAGCCATACTACTACTTTATGTTTTCCCTTAGTAAAAAAAGTGAAATTTTCTTTCCTTCATTTGTTACTATCATTGCTGTCGTTAATAAATTGCAAGATAAATTAGTAGCTCATTGGAGCCATTGATAAGATTATTACAAAGGTAAGTGTACTTCATTAGAAGTTATTTCGTCTTTATTAACGAGAGTATAATTCCTTTCCCTATGTGTTAAAGATATATACCCTAATGAGATACGCAATTAAATTTGTTTCGAATGTATTAACCGGATATCGTTCGATTTATGAAGGTTATACTGAAATGTTAAAGGTAAGTTAAATTTATATAGCTGCTAGTAAATTGTTAATAAGTGGTTCAATACCGTTATTCGTTATCGTTTTTTTTTATCAATGTTATAGGTCGTAGTTTCGGTTATATATATATGTTTTTGGATTTAAATCCTATTATAAATAATACCATAGAGGAACCTTTTAAAGTTTTTTTGACTTTCGATACTTAGAATTGAGCTAAGTTATTTGTTTATAAGCCGCTTCTTATAAGTTAACAAACGTCTATACAACGTATAAACGTAAGTTATTGTAGCTAAAAAGGCTATAAAAATCCGTCGAATTTAATAGCTGAAGGTTAACACGCGTAGTAGAGCAGGCGTAGTATTTATTAATCCTATTGATTTGGGTGGCTTACGAGTTATACAACCGTTTAATCAAGAGCAAGGTTTTAAATTGAGGAAATATATTAAAGGGGAATGTATTATTCGTCGTTAACGAATGGGTAGAAAGAATAACTTAAGACTATTAAACAATTTATCGAAATTCCAAAGTATATTGATAGTAATTTAGATCGTATCAAAATTAAGTTGGATAAACTAGTAAAAATGAGTTAAAAGTTATGAGGTAAAGGTTTCGAAAATAGCGAGTATAATAATATATTTTACTAGTTTTATTTGTTTCGTTTATATGAGTTACGTTTATACTTGCTACCCAAGAAAAAACAGCTTTTATACTGTTTTATGACGTGAAATGAACTATTCTATACCTATTTATAGGATAGGAAAATAATCCCGTCATTGTAATTAAACGAATTATAATGTAATTCTAAAGCGTTGAAGGCCTTAATATATAAAAAATTTAAAAACGACTTTTCAATTAGGCGAATATAATCCACTTATTGAACTAATACCTATCATTTAGAGGGTCCTTACATCGGAAGCGGTTGTTCTAGAGTTTATTTCAGATTCGTAAAATACATTTAACGTGGTATTTTGTTTTTTTTACGCTGTTTCTACCTATAATATCGATAGCTGTGTATATTACCATATATCTCTATAGTTAGTAAGCGTCCACGCTGCAAAGGGAACCTTTGCAGAGCGTATAGTAGCATACCACTCTGCAAGGTGCATTCCTGCAGAGTGTATGATAGTGTGCTACTGCTTAGAAGTGGTATTTGCAGAGTGCATGGTATAGTGCTACTGCCCAGAAGGGAGATTAGTAGAGTATACGGTAAAGTGCCACTGCCCAGAAAGGAGATTAGTAGAGTACATGGTAGAGTTCTACAGCCTGAGTGAGAGTTTATAATCTCTCACTTGTAGCGTGCACTCTCCAGATGCCTCTTCTTCCTTCATCTTATTTTACTACTATAATACCAATCTTTCTGATTACTCTTCTATTATTAACTTTACAGGTATGTATTGGAATCTTTCCATTGGTTCCAATTGTTCATATTTGAATACTACGACTTCCAAAAATTATACGGAAATATGAAATTACGATAGAGTTCCTTTAAAACCTGAAGAGTAGTAAGATTATAAGATCAGAAGTAATTTTAAGAAGAATAACTTCAGTATGTTATTATTAACACAGTTAGTATCATATCTATTAAAATCCCTATTACATTCTCCATTAACTCGTTTCAACGCTTTCAACGTATCCGAACACTTTTTGGAAAACGTTTTATTACATAACAAGTTACGTAAGCCAAAAAATATCAAGTTTAGAAACCCTTCTTTATGATCTATCCAATCTTAATACAATATTGAAACCGTTTACATACTTTAGGAGAAGCTAAAACGTAATATACATATCGTTTATAAAACCTAAAAGCAGCTAAGAGACAGTACCTAAACCGATTATAAGCGTCAAAAGCAACTATAATACAATACCCAAACCGCCTACCAAACGTATACTGAATCGAGCTATTTTTCCCCATTCTTATTTTTACCACATTCTCCTTCCTTCGCTAGCCTTATATTGCTTATTTCAATTCATTAATTGCAATGTTTTAGTTTACTGGTCTATTAACTAGTGTGAAATTTCTAAATCGTTAAAAGGGTCAATTAAGGATGCATAATTCACTTACAGTTATGCTTTATTTATACCTTATTTGTATTTCACTTATATTGGTAAGCAATCAATGTTTTACTATAGCCGTTTTATTATATATCATTCATTTTATTTATTTATATATTCAATAACTGCGTTTTGATTATTTCATGCCAATATTCTTATTTATTGTATTTTTAACGTACCTAAATATCATTTTATACGTAAAATTAACATTTATATCGCTTTAGTATTTTAGGCGTACGTACAAACTGGCCTCCTAACCGCTCCAGTACATTTCGCATTTACACAACCATTTCTTTACCAGTAATAAACTTAGCAGAAGCCAATGATTGTATAAACTATTTATTTACAAACACTTCTTTTTAAAGTAAGATCACAAAGTACTTGGGCCTTGATTTAGGAGATAATAAAATTAAATTATTTGTGGATAATCTAGACACTTTTGCGGCAAACACGTAAGTTATTAACATGATTTTGAATCACTACAACTGATATATTTAAAGGCGCGAGTTGTTCGAAAATTTCAGGGATAACTTCATAAATTGAACGCCAGACATATAACGTATAACTGATGGTATAATCTCTAGGATACTATGAAAACAACTATGAAATGACGGTAATAATACGACTGGTAGCAATAATAACCATATTGTAAAAGTTTTTTTAATAACGGCCCAGATTATTTCAATGCTAAAATAAACCGACGATAAGGTGTTAATGGTAAAATTTATAAAGAGACATTGGTTGAAAAATCATTAGGATCGCTTTTTAGAAATGATAGATAGGAAATGAAAAAAGACTTCGCAAATACAGGTTAAGAGACGTTCAACAAGACTAAACGCACGTCACAAAGTATAAACGGAGTTGGAGAAATCGACGGAAGATAAGGAAGGGTTATAAAGATAATTTACTACACGAGTCGAATACAGACTTTACTTGAAACATGTTTTTGAATAGAGAACAAAATAATATTATATCTCGGATATAGTTTATAACCAGTTCAGCCACGACAAAAGCGGCTCGAATAAAAAAAAACGTTTACCCGGGGACAATATAAACGGCATAAAACGCTAATATATATTTTAAGGGTCAATGCTCGCTAATTACAACCCTTACCATAACCTCTTACTCTACCGCTTTTTAACCCACAAAGGTGTTTCTATATAACTTACCAATTTCTTTAAATTATAGGATAAAGATAAAAATTACAACGGCGAATTATACGATATATTTAATAATAAGATACATATAATGCTCAATACGTGTAAAAGACGAAATATTTAGCTGTTATAGTTTCATATCATTTTACCCAAAATACTATTTGAGCAAGTTATATAGTATAATACGTATCAATTTACATAAGTAGGTTAATTTTCGAAGTGTTTTAATAGCCTTAAATTGTATTTTGATACGAAAATTAACTACGAGCTTTACAATAAATATTGGATTAGAATTTCCTAGAAATTCGTAAAAAGTTAGCATCAAAACGCTAATAAGAGCTCATGAAAATTGTTTAACGCCTTGTTAGCGAAGTTACAAAAGTGTTAGGCGATCTTTAGACCGAAATACAAGGGTAATGAACCATTTATCTAGATAGTTGTAAATGTATATTATAAAAACCCAAACTTTGACCTTATGTTATTTAAACCTGAAAAAGACTTAAAGGATTTTTGTACGAGTTTCAATATATTACTGAAACCCTTTTTACGCCGATGAACAAACTTCTGATTAGCATTTGTAACCGAAAAAATTAAAAACGCGAGTTACATTACCAAAGTAAACTTGGTTGAAACTATTTACCATGTTTTGGACCAAACGTTTAAAATATACCTAAAATAAAATCAGCTTTTGAAATACGGTTACTAAAAAGAGAAATATGAAAAAGGAAACCTCGGAAACCGAAGTTAAATCGATTACTATCGAGGAGAAACCTATAGCTAAAGGAGAAACTTACCACGCTTATAATAATACATATAAAAAAGTATACGAAATTTTATAGGTTTTGAGAAACTTTGTATTTTATGTGGTAAGGTTGGTTATTAGTTTACTAACCACTTAGTATACGAGTACATTCGTATTAAACAATATTTTTAGGTTGATTACCCACCTAAAGAATAAACGAAAGCTAATTGTACAACATACGTAGTCGAATGCGAAGGAGGAAGGGATAAGCTTGATGCCTACCCCTACAAATATACCTCCAGAGAGTAAGACTTTCAAAGTCATAATGTTTACTTATCAGATTAGAATAACGAAGCCACCTAGCGAATTTTTACAGGATTTCAAGATACCTCCTTACTGTATAAAGTAGGCATATATTACGAAAACAACGTATTAAACGCCTATATGATAGCGTAGTTCACATTTTCAGATAGGTATAGAACCTGATTTTAGGGTATTATACCTAATACCGGTACAGCCGAAATTTAAACCGCCGGAAAATAATAATTCGAAGTGTTCGCAGCAAAATTTTTGAAATTTAAGTACACTTAAATAAGAAAATATCGAAAAGTCCTATTCGGTAAAGGAAAATCGTCGATACTTAGAATGGTCGCGATGAATACGCGATTCGGACGGTTAATTTTCATGCAATTTATTTTAAACCGTTATTTCTATGATTGTTAACTAATATAAATAAATCAAATATCGATGTTCGAAATACGATTAACTAACTTATCTGTATTTAGAATAGCGTATCCATATCTTTTCGGCTTAGATTTAAATACTTATCGTTTTTTCATAAAATACTTATAATTGGAGCCGTTTATTTCATATAGCCGAAACTATGAATATTACACCACCGATTCAGATACATAATTTCGGAATACCTGTTACGGCCACTTTATTCCTTAAGATATATAAATATAGGAAAAGGAGCGTTAAAAATTATCGAGAAGTTTTACCACAAATATTAACTATACTCGCAAGCTTTACAGAGGTTTAAAATCCGCTCTTAAAACAATTAAAACTTTAACTACAAAGTAATGGTGGATATAATGTACCTTAATGACTAACCAATCTTATATGCCGTCGATATAGCAATATTATTCCAGGTGGCGAAATTTACACGAAGCACTTTCGCTACAAACTATTAAAATACTTTAGTAGATTATTGGTTGAATGTTTCTTTAGCACCATTTGATTAAATTACCCAGGACGTAAGTACGGCTTTCGACTCGACTAAATAATAAATCAAGGCTAGAATCGCCCACAATAAATATAAATAAATACCGGTAAAAGAACTATGGGGTATTAAAAATGTAAACGGTACTATAAACCGCTCAAGAATGAGAATGCAATACTATCCAAAGAATGAAAAGATACTAGTTTAAAAAGGTCAATCTAGTAAATAATGGTTAACTCTATAAATAAAATACAGGATCCGAAAAATATTATTCCAACACTCCTTATTTTCAGTATTTACCTCAAATTCTATAAAAATTAACCACCGTCGTTAGCTACGTAGAGAGCAAATTTTGTGGAAAAAGCTATGGTAATATTACATTCCCTACCGAATACACATAATGTTTTAAGAATATTATCCACAAAAAAAGGCCCGCGTAAGACTAGCTTTTTAGACATATTAATACAGTTTAAAGTCCTAGTCTAAAGAATAAAAAACGAATAAAAAAGACCTTAAATAATCAGCGGATTTTGTTGAAGGTACTACACAAGAAGATATTATGAAGGTTTGTACATTCAAGTATTCTAGAATCAACATGCAGGACTTGATATATGATCAAGCATATCCTTATAAGGATCTCGATTAGTAAGAAAAGCACTATTTCAATCTAATAAAGCGTTTTTGTTATGAAAGCTATAAATTCATAACTTATATACAGTCGTCAAGGCGACTTAAACGCCGTATTTACATTCATATGCCTACATAGCTCCGAAAACACCCCCTATCCGAAATTATTTTACGTAGTATAAAACCGCTTTACAGACTCGCTAAAGCTAGTATATACTGATATAACACCTATTGAAAACACTATAAAAAGAGCATAAAAAAACTAATTCGATCTTTAACCTATACCTGCTAATTTTAATAACACCCTTTAAAAGCTTTATAGCCAAAATATATATAGACAGATAATACGCTAACTTTGTGTAACGTTTTGTTTTCCATAATAGAAAAGAGGAAGCTTTTGGAAGCGGGCTTGAAAGCGAAAGACAAAAAGTACCTAACGTAAGACTATATAATCAATTTTAACGGCTTGACTATCACTTTTCGAAACGGTTTTTGAATATTACATAAAACGGGTAATTGAATAGGGTCACAATTATTGACCTAGATAGTAAAAAAAAAGGCGAAGAATATAAGCGTTAGCGTACACGCAGCGCGTGTTTCGCTTTATTAGCATAACTGGAGATGACATTTTACCTATTAGTTGTTATATAGTATTGAACAATCCTTTTCAACAATATATACAAAGGGTTTAATCAGCGTGTTATAGGGTAAATATATAATTTAAAGTGCGATTTACAATTTTTACCGTTCGATATATTTATTCCGAAGTTCTTTAATTTCACTATCGTCTTTTCAGTTAATGAAACCGACAGAAACTCGTAAATTGAATTCGTTATTATTTTTGTTAAAAAATACCGATTCGGAATAAATTTACCTTTTGTAACAATATTATGAATTGGAGTTCGACGAAGTGTAAGCGGGTTATTCGACGCTTTTTAGCCTCTGAAATCTATAATATGGTTAAAGAATTCGACTTCGGAATTACTATGCCGATAACAGTCCAGATAATTGTTTTTAACCTTAATTCAAAACCCCACCCTTCAATATTTTATACTAATTTTTTGCATTTGAGGAGTAATTTTTCAATATTGGAAGTATAAATTAAACGCGTTTTAGGATCGATTTTATAGCCTTACGAGAATAGTATGAACGCGGAGAAATTAAGGAAATACGATAAATCGACGGGAACTTTAATACTGTAAATATAATAACCAAAGGCGCCTCGAATGGAGCATTGAAGGCGTTCATATTAATAAGCACTCTCTTTGTTAATATTACTAAAAAGGGTTTATGACTCTGTTTTAGTTAAATATTTTATACTTTATACTTGATATTTCCTTTTTTATATGTGTATATTGATTTGAACCATTTTTTTTGGCGGTCTGTATCCTCCATTTACATTCCTTTTTACGTTTTATTGCGATATATATCTTTTCTATACACCGCCTTTACAGAATTTCATTTCTTTGGATTTACTCCTCCTATTGATTTTAACATGTTATGATCTGTTATTCTACGATTTACGGCTTTACTAGGCACATTTTCACTGCTTATTTATCACTTATGATATAATATTTGAACAACAATTATATTACTATCAAGCGAATGAAAGAATAGCTGGTTACGCCGGCTTGAGTAGAAATAAACAAATAATCGGTGCCAAATAGAGAGGGAGAGGCTTCTTTAGCATCCTCTTTATTACCCTCTTCCTTAGTTCTGGCGCTACCTCTATCACCGTTATTAATGCCATTATCGGCATTACCGGAAAAGTGGCCCCGCGCCTTAGGCCATATGTCATTATGTAAAAGCGCGGGTTTTTTTTTTACCCTTCTTACGGCGATGTACGATCACTTCGTCAAGCTCACTTACATAAAATATATGTAAGCTCCTCTTTTAAGCGAAAATAAAAGCTGCCATCTCTTTAATCCACCGGTTAGCGCTTACTAATAATTAGCATCGGCTTATTTTGATTATTTGCAAATGTAGTTATTTTTCCGAATTTTTTAGGCGATATATTTATATGAATAAAAGAATTAAGTTGGCGGTTAAAACTATGAATTTGTAATAAACTTAACGTAAAGATAGTAGGCGCGTAATACGGCTTCAGCCTATGGCTTTAGAATTACCAAGATAGTAGCATATCCGTTATGAGTCTGTTGATAATAGTAATTGAGAGTCTAACGACCTTGACTTTAATAATAATCGTTAATAAATTTACCTGCATCCGCGGACGCAATATATGGTACCTTATCGACATCTTTTAATATGATATCTATTTACAGGAATGGTTAGTATTTAAAGTTGGTTAAGTAAATTACTTATAAAATCGGTTCAAAGAGTAGGGTTATGATACTAGATTAAGTTTATATGCGCTAATTAACTGATTAGAACTTATGTTAAGAATAAGGACGCGTCGTCAAAGGAGAAAAAAAAAGTTCTGCTTAGAACGATGGCGATATATCTTTTTATACTGACACCAAAACACGTAACACCGTCATTTCCCCTACGTAATTACACCTTATATCAATTACGTAATTATACACTTATAAATACTAATAATAAATGTTATTAATAACTATATAGCTAATAATTATCTAAACCAACCAAGCCCTTATTACAATTACTATCGCGGCTAGTAAGTACTAATTTATACCTTTATAATCTAACTACCGCGGTTAGGAACTACTAATTCAAACCTCTATAATTTGTACCGTAACATCTATTCTTACTCAACCGCGGATACTTATTATGATATAAATTAAACCATCATTACTCAATAATAAATACGTATTGTAATGGGGAAACAAAAAATTGCTTGTGTAGATATTACTATATATCTTTATAGTCAATAACCGGCTACACTATAAAGTATATCTTTACAGAGTGTACGGTAACGTACCACTTTACAAGATATATTCCTTCAAAGTCTACAATCGTCTGTCACTGCCTGAAAGTGGTATTTAATATGTTTATAGTGAAGTGCCACTGCTAAGAAGGGAAACTATATAAGTGCATAGTAGAGTGCTACTGCTTGAGTCAGAGGTTAAAACCTCCCACCTGTATTGTATACTCTCCAGATGCCTCTTTTCTTTTCATCTTATCTTAGTACTATAATTCAATACCAATCTTTACGATTACTCTTCTACTAAGTCAACGTATAGAGAACTTACCAACAATATATGATGGTTGAAAATTACGAGTTTGTTGGTTCGGAAGCGAGTTCTAAATGGCTTAGATAAGTTAATTTACATAAAACTAAAGATATTTTCCTCTTAAAACTTCAAATTTGATAACATAAGAATTGATGATACGTATTATACGATATTTGTTTCTCAAGTTGGATCAAAGTTTTAGAAGAAACCTAGTTAACTTATAATTTTCACTAGGAAAATAAACGTTATCGCGGATCCAAAATCTTTTCGAAAGAAAATGTCATTAATTAACCGCTTTTTTCTATAATTTATTTTGTAATAGTTTCAACGGTTTACGCCAACTTTGTAATATAGTGGAAACATTAAACAAAATCTTCGGATTTTGCGTATAGCTTTGTAACTAGAACAAATAAGCGTTATACGTATTGTATAAAATCGCCGTAATAGTCGTAATTTACAAAAAAACGGATTGATACCGATGGTAATTATATTTTCATCATTCAATATCAACAAGGAATTACATAATAAGTGTTTTTGGTTCAGTTAAATGTAAACGATGAAGAAACTTAGGTATATTCAGATTTCTTTATTGATTCGTTTCAGTGGAGTCGTTAGTTTTGGAGGGAAAGGCAGTGTTTAAGTATCATTTTATACTTGTTGAATGGAAAAGGCATTTTTAAAATCTATCGGTTCAATATTAACCTTGTTTACTGATAATTATATGTGAAAATTCGTAAAATCGTTAATAGTAATTGAAAAACCGTTTTGTATAGATTTTAAAGTTTTTGATAGTTATAGCCTTGAAGGTAATAGCTTTGCTTAAACGATTGGTAATAATTATAAAATAACGTAAGTCATCGACACATTTTCAGGGGAGTTCGACTATAAAGTCAATAAAAATACGCTTTAAAGCCGTTTAAAAACCAGTTATTATTTAAGAAGTCTCTTTCAACTATATTTTTGATAAATTATACGTTTATAGATATCGTAATTTAGGCAAAAAATCAGGATAGCGCGATATAACCCGGGCTAAAAGTACGTTTTAAAACAGATAACAATATTAACGTCGCGGTACGAGTAGCTAATAAAAAGTAAATCGTAAGTGATTTGTATTAATAAGGTAGTATGCGGTTCGTAAACAGGTACATAAATGCGGTTACAAAACCATAAAATATTATCGTTATTTATGAAATATTTCGAAATTAAAACCTTAATACCTTATTGTTATTAGTACAAATGTTATCGAAAAACTCCGGTTGTTTATATGTATATTATGAACTAATTAGTGGTAATTAGCGTTACGGGTAATAGCGGCATCTTTACTACTTTAAAGATCACTATTGATAAAAGATTTATAACCTTTTAGGATAAATTTGCTAGCTATAGTTAACCGGGAGATATACGCACGCGAAATCTATTCTAAAGCGTCTTATTTAGGGCGTAGAAGTTAAAGATCCTGGCCTAAAAGGCGCAGATCGGAAAAACCTTAAGAAATATCCTGGTGTTCTTGAGATAGTATATTAGGTTATATATAATTTGCCCTATCAATATAAATGAATTTCAACCGAAATTAAAAAAGGCGTTCGAATTAAGAGACCTATCGTCAGCAAATTATCCATGTAATTATAAAGTACTTCAAGTTTTTTTCATCCGTAAAAAAAAAGAAATGGATGTGTTGTTCCCTAGAATTACACGTTTCACGTTTTTGAACAACTTATAATTTTAAGTGATTTCTTGTGTATTTTATAATCATTTTATATAGGCGAAAAATATGAAAAGTACTATTTTATAGGATGTAAGTCAATATAATTATCGCGTTAAAGTAAATAGTTACCTAACGCCTGAATAAAGTAATAAGTTTTTTTAAAAGGTATCGCGGTCGAAATCCTACGAAAAAAAAAACAGGTTTAAAAAAGTTAAGTTTAAACCATTCGAAAGCGATTTACTTCCCGAGTCTTAAACAAAATGGGGTAATTTTTCGGTTTGATCGAATTAAGGGTACAATGATAGTGAAATAATTACAAATGAAATGTCAGTAAAAGTTTTTGGACCTAAGGAAACCTTTTACTCTTAATTTTAACATAGGAGCTACCTATTTCCGGATAACGCGTAGCTTTTCTGGATTTATGCGGACGCCGACTTTAGCTTTTACAACGAATATTAGGTATTTTGTTTTTCAACATCGAATTTGTATTTGGATATATTAAAGTTAAAGTCCATAGTTTTTAATGCGTTAAGTATTTGTTGAACCTTAACGTTATAATTGTTGAGGATACCGTTCGAATATGATGAAATATCGTCGAAATGAGCGGAATGAAGGAGATCAAAAAAGGGGTTTAATGAATTATTAATATACCGTTAAAAGGGAGCCGGTATATTAAAAAGGTGAAAAGAGTTAACAAGTTATTTCAAAAAGTTTAAAGTCCATACGAAACGTAATTTTTCGTTGGTTTTCTTTTTTAAAAAGAAACTTGCCAAAATCGTGTTTAACATTAAATTTAACCAATTACTTAGCTTATGAGATTTTTGTAAGCGTTTATTTAATAAGCGGAGAAGGGTAGTGATAGGCTTTTATAATAACGTTAAGTGGACGGTAGTTGATATAGAAACGTGGACTATTCCCGGGATTTTGAAAGAAACGTAGAGAGGTACTCGTTAAGGAATTACTCACGCGAATAGAATCTTAATAGAACAAATTAATTAACGTTTTCCTTAATATTTTCTTCACGCGATAAACCATACAACAGGCCTTACGGGACCATTAATTACTAGCCTTAATTATTGTTTTAATGGAATATTTCGACGTTGGCTTCAAAGCGGTAAGGTAGTAGTATATTCCTAGAAAACTTAACTAAATAAGTGGGTGAATATTTTCAAGATATCGGGAAGTCTATTATTAGTAAAGACGAGTGGTTTCGAAGCGAACGTTTTATTAATATTTTAAGAGAGATGGCTACGAGCTGCGTTGTAACGGCTTAGTATTTTTGGACTTTTTGTAAGATAGTGTGAAAGGTAGCAACGTAAACTCTTTTTGGTTCCTTTTAGGTTGGCGAAAACCTTTGATGCCAAACGCGATAGTAACCTATTCATTTCAAGAGTTGTACGCATTACAAAGTGGCATAAGTTAATTGAAAATATTTGATATAGGGTTTACCTATAATAACGTAGTATTGTAAATAAGGAATAACGTAAATTTATATTCGGTATCTGTTGGAATAGTACTATATGCAGTGCAGTAGGTCAACTTTACTTATAGTAAAGTTGACTATATTGAAAGTTGAGTGTATTGCTTTATGGAGACTTACCGTATTAGTTGTAAGTCGAGTGCAGTACGCTGCACTTTACTCTAGGGAATGCGCTAAGCAACTGGCCATACAAATTACAGTACAGACCGGCTGGCGGTCTGCTATACCTGAAATAATACATCCAACAATTAACCAATGCAATACTACTATTACTTCGACCACTCAATCGAATAGACAACATTGCAATAACCTAAAGACCTGAAAACACTAATAAAAACTTATTAGGTTAAACAAAGATCGGCTAAGTAAAAGAAAAGGCTACTTTCTGGTTACGCTCTACGTTAAAAATAGTGGTTAGGGTAATGGAAAGATTTTTGTGAAATGCCTCTATAAGTACTACGTTAGTTCATAAAGGCAGATAAACAGAGAAGACTTTTGGGTTACGTTAATCCAAAACGTCAATCGGAAAGTAAGCGACGATATCGCTATTGAAAAGAAAAAAACTAAAAAAAACCAAGAAATCTTCATTGATCCTTCTTAAAGACGTTGAGATTGACTATTAGAAGTCTCAAAGTTCGGCAAGTTGGCAAACGGTTAAGCCATTACTACTACGGGTGCTACTACTGTAATAAAAATGAGTAAGTCCCCACGCCAAATAACCTATAACAATAAACAACCTCTGACCTATCCTTCTACACCAAACCTTTACCCCTACTTCACCCTTTTCACTTCCCTACATCAATTCAATTATCAAGTGCGTTACTCTGAGCTAAAATACCAAAAATCGCCAGGTCGCGCCACGAAAGCCATGTTACGTGACTCCATGCTAAATCATCAAGTTCCTCACGTTTAAAAGCATTAAGTCCTTGGTAATACAAGTCCTACACATTTTACACAAACCAAAACTTTAAATTGTCTACCCTAAGTCCTCACTTTCAGGTTATTGCCGATCTTGCCTGGAAAGACGCAATTAAAAACCTCGGAATAGCTTTCGCCAAACACTACAACCATAACCTTTGGGCAGAAAACGTCGATTAAACCTTCATCGAAAAGTATTTAACTAAATTCGTTAGCTGTTTTATCTTAGAATACAATAGAGTTAAAGATCCTAACGACGAGTTTTATAAGTTCCGTAAATTCTTTGGCGACTAGATAATTGATATGTAAAAGACAACCTAAAAGACTGTTTAGTTTCAATTAAAGGCTAAACTTAAACTCTGAAGAATATATATATTAAAGGAAAATATTACTAAGTTAACAAAAACACCTTTCGAGTAAACTTAATTTAAAAATGGATTTAAAACTGACGGCTTAAAGGATATGATATTAAAAAACCTTAACTACATTACACGTGATTTAGAGGACCTCCTTTTTATCATTAGCTAAGATAAGCCTTTTTACGCGTTGGCGATAAGGAACATATTAATTTATTCGGAAATTTAGCACTTATACGTATTAATGCGGAGTACGCCTTTAATAGCGGCCGAACTTATAAAGTAAGGGTCGCTAACGCAGCTAGAGGTATTAACATTGTCACTTTACACTAGTCAATTAAATAAGATTGTTAGGCTTTTTAGAATCTTTAAGTGCTTATTCCCCCTTAATAATTCCATCGACAGGCGCTTTAAGACCCTTCCCTATTTAGGTTTGTTTGTACTTGAAAGCCTACTATAGGCCTTACCATAAGACTTTATCCCTCGGGTTAGGCGACTGGCAATTACCTTTAACAATGTACTTCGGAAACCCCAAAACTTAAATTGCCAAGAAATAACATTTAAAATGAGGATAACTATCACGACCTTACCTCAAACACTGTTCAAATGGTTAATATTAATTACAAACTTTCTACTAACTTTGACAAGATTTGAAACGATATAAAAAAGTATAACGGAAACCCCTATAATCTCTTCGACGCCAAAATAATACCCTTTTCAAATATTTGAAAATAAATGGAAATTACCTCTTTATGTTTTCACTTATTAATCCCCAGAATCCTTATATGGTATGCCAGGAACTATTACCTAACCTTTATTATTAAAACGACTACATTTCGCGAGATTTATGATGGTATAAAAGGATACTTCGAATACGACGTCCACTTTAATCAATACTAAACAAACTAAGTAACTATGCGGTAAAATATGATAATGTTAAAAATAAAAAAAAAGGAAACCCTAATGGATGTCTTTAACCCGATGCTCGATAAGTTTATACTATTCCAGAAAGTAATAGGAAAAGTCTACGTTAACGAAACTATACTTCGCGAACAGGTACGAGTAGCAGTCATAGGCGTTAACAAGTTTCAATGCGTCTTATAACTCCTAAATACCATTTGCGAATATTTTTTAGCTAGTTAAGTTTCTCGCTTACTACTAGAATAAAGCGTATATTAAACTCGATTAGTATATACCCCTAAGCCAGAAACTTCCTCTACTTCGAGGGAAGGAAACCTTGTAATAGTTAATTCAATCTATTGTAAATATGGCTATAAGCGCCAACAATACCTAAGGTTTGGCCTACCAGTCGCAAAAGAAAGTTAGCAACTAAGCTAACACCAATGAAGCCAAGATTTTGGCAGACCTATTAACCGCAAATATTATAGTTGTAACAGTGGCAAAATATGTTAGATCTATAGAAAATTTGGCTGTTAGTTAACTCGGTACCCCCATTCCGAGTATAATAACAAAAAAACACTGTATCACGCTTAATACTCCATTACTTTTAAATAGAATTACTTAAGTTAAATCGTAAATTTCGAAGGTGATAAGCTATTTAACGGAGTTAATGCCTCTAGGTAAATTAAGTGACACGAAAATACTATATTTAGTACGGCTTAATAACTAGTAGAGCACGCCTTTCTATATCATTTAGGTAGTGAAAACCCTTACCTTTACCTTAACCAAGCCTCTGACCCCTTACTTACCTTTAATCTTCGCGATCGTTATGCGAACCATACGTTTTAAGGAATTATACCAAATATAGAGCCAACAAGTTATTTAATAAAAGGCTATTTGTAGTATATAACGTAATGAGAGGAAAGCATTATATCCATTGAGATTAATTTTTAAATGCTAATAAAGATAAAGTTAGCCTTAAACCAAGAAAATCATTATCGTCATAAGAGATAACGATAGTTTAAACTATTGTAAGAGCGATTACATTCCACATACTCAAATCCCTTACCTCTTTTATTCTTTGCTTAGAGGGTATCAAAATTCTCGGCGTTAACATCAACGTTAATATAGACGAGCTAGTCAATAATAGTCAAAGTTTTCTCCTCTCCCTTAAGTAGAAACACTTATAGTTTTATCTTTAAGGCCTGGAGGTAGTAATATTAAAACTAAAGACGTCGGAAATAAGCCAACTATTTCGGCGTTTTAACTATCCAGTCGTTAAAAAGCTTTACAAAGTCCTAAAGTTCGTAAAACACAACGATGTAGAATTATTTACCTGAAAAACTATTGAATGACTTGAGTACTACTGTTAAACATCTACCTAAGCCCCCAAAAATTTTAAATTTACACTAAAAGATGATAAGGATTTTAACTACAAGATTTTTGTCGATATATTTTACATGAATAATAAGGCTATCCTTTATGTCGTGAATTCCGCCACCTTTTTTTATGGGGCTATTTTGTTAAAGTCTTTTTCGGAAAAATATACATGGGAAACTATAAAAATGCTGTGAATTAATACGTACCTGGGTTTATCCAACGTTGTCGTCCACAATACTAGTATCAACTTTCCGGCGGTAAATTTTTCAAAAGATACTAAAAAATAGGTATCTAGTGTAAATAGGTACCTATATAATCTTACTAAAGTATTAAAAATGATAAAAAAGCATAAGCTCCATTGCTATGACCGTATAATATCCTTATTTTAGAAATTGAAAGCTTTACGAATCCGAAGGTACGTTTATAAATGGAAGTAAAAGGCCTTATCGAAATTGTGGGTTTTGATAGTTTATTGATAACGCTGTTAGTCTTTAGAACGTATTTACGTTTAACGAGTAAATCTATACCCTCTATAAACACTTAAAAACGTATTACACTATATAATAAAGCTTTAAGGGAACAGCGAAAAGAATTGGTATGCCGTCAGGTTAATAATACCATAAATACTAGAAACGGCCCTTTAAAATCGACGTAATTACTTTAACGTTACAAAGTAAAGTTCTCGTATGGCGGGAGTCGAATATAGGAAAGGAATCATATAAAATATTAAGTATCGCGAATTACAAGATAGTTATTAAAACTATTAACAGTCTTGTATATTCCCGAACCACTTAGATTGAGTCCTATTTTAAGGTTACTAACGATTAAAAAAATTAAACCAAGGGATTAAACTAATACGAACCTCCTCCCCCCGTTTTCCATGAACTGCTAAAACGCCGCCAGCGCAGACGGCCTCTGAAAAAAAGGAAAGTTAAAAAGGAGGAATATACACCAGCCTGTATTTAAAGTATTACTTATGTAAGAAAGAAAGAATAAGATAACAAAAACTTAACATTAAAGTTCCAGGTATGAAAGATTATGAAAACCTCCGGTAAACCTTTTAAGGAAAGCAACAAAATTGAGATTAACAACCTATTAACTTAAAAGGTTGTATTATTCGTGTCGAAAACCGATTTCAACCTTCAAAACCCAAAATTTACGATCTTTAAGTCGAAAATTATTTACAAAGTTAAAGGTAAGATTATGAAGTGGCTGTACGAAAAATCACGCTCAATCATTTAAGGGTACAGAGAAAAATACAAGGATTAGATCCTAACATAATCGCTAACAATTAAAAAAATCATTTAAAGTTAAGAATTCGCTTTAATAACAAGTTTAATAGGCATAACCAAAGGTAAGTTTACGCTTAATAGTCGTAATATAACGGAAGCTTATATATAGTTAGCTACGGATTTACAGAGGATTGTACAGCTAAAACTACTATAAGAACTACGTGTTATTTATCCTTTAGTCACGGTAATAAGATATATTAAGCCATTTTATGGATTAATTAAGGCAGAAGTTTATTATCTTTCAACCAACCAGTCGCAATTTAAATTAAGGTTAGTCATAAAATATTCAACGTACAACCTATGCTTACTGGTAACAATGAAAAGAGACCTTAACGTGATAGATATACAAATTAACTATACCCTTTTCATTCAAACGGCTGACCTTATAGCATTAGGATAACAGACGATAAAGGAATCCAAGATTTGGAATTGTATGCTAATAACAAAGTTAATGGAAAATTGTTAACTAAACTTTAATAGATCGTTAATCTGCATACTTGGTATTAATACCGGCATGAGTTTTAGCTAAAAGGGCCAGTGCATTATTTTAGCTACAATTAACAAGACTAATGTAGCTAGAACCTAACAGTATTTGGAACAATGTTCTCGAGATAGCTATATTACTATCTTATACTAACTAAAAGCCTCTTACATTCTTTACATCGCGACAAAAATATAAAACCCGATAAATAAATATTTTAACTGGCTAAATAAAAGGCTCAAGTAGCAGATGCAAAATCTAAACAGAAGGATTAATATAGTTCCAATCGACATGTTCAGGGCTAAGTTAATAATCTTCACAAATGGGTCTTTTACAAATAACAGCGACTTATCCTCAAAAATCGGCTTCCTAATAACCCTTGTCAATGAAAATAAACGGGACGACCAGTTTAGCATCATCGGTAACCTAATCCACCGGACCTCTGTCAAATACAAAATGATTATACGAAGCGTGTTAGCTTTAAAGGTCTACAGCATAATGGCGGGTTTTCATGTAAGCATGACATTATGAAAAAAACTTAATCTTATTAACAGGCGGCTGAAAGTTCCCCCTATTACGATGGTAATTTATACCAACTCAAAAAGCCTTTTTGAATGCCTTTTCGAGCTCGGAACCACTAATGAATAACGATTGATAATAGACTTAATGGCACTTTGCGTTGCCTATGAAGGGAAAAAGATTGAGGAATTTAAATAAATCGACGGTATAGACAACTCCGCAGATACAATAAAGAAGGTAATACCAAATAAAGTCTTCAAAAAATTGGTAGACAGTAATAAACTAAGTATATGCATCAAGGGCTACGTTAATAGACTACCCGGAAAGCCCAGATCACGTAATAGCAGACAAGAATATACCGGAAAATTTAAAAATTACTAGGAAATTAAAGGAAGTAATAATAACAATCTGTTCAACTGGCACGGCTAAAGTAGAGGCCTGCAAAGGTCTATGGCAGAAAAACTTTTTGTGGGAGTTGATAAACCCGGATTTCGAAGCAACAGAGCAATTAAGGTTAAATGGGGTCAATTTGCATGTAATTGGGTGCAGTTCAGTATAAAAGTAAACTGAAATAAACAGGGTTCTGTTAAGTTGACGAGAAGACAATTTATTTATAACTGGAAAAGATTAGACAGCCACACTAGCGTACGCGCTCAAACTAAAAAGCCGCCAATGTCGAAATAGTACTAAATGCAGTACAGTAGGTTAACTTTAATTATAGTAAAGTTTACTATACTGCAAGTTAAGTGTATTGCTTTGTAAAGACTTACCGCATTAGATATAAGTTGAGTACAGTACGCTACACTTCACTCTAAGGCACGGGCCAAGCAATTGGCTATACAAATTACAGTGCAAACTGACTAACTGTATGCTAAACTTAGAACAGTTGATATAAAACTTTACCAATGCAATAACACTATTACTTCAACCAATCAATCGAATCGATAATGTTGCAACAATCTAAAGACCTGCGAACAGTATCAGTATTAATTGGGGTCAACAATAAGAAAGATATAAAAACATATATTACAAGGCGAAACCGGGTACGTAATACGTAGTTACACTGAGTTTTGAGGGTGGTATAAAATACGTCATTATTTCAAACGGTTCATAAGCTATTTATTCGTAATGTTTTAGTATTTATATTCTATATTTACTATAAAGCAAATGATTAAATGAAGTTTTAAATGCAATTCATTATAAAGTTATTTAAAAGTTAGAGTGAATTTAACTATTTGAATTAAAAATTTATTAACTCTTACACGAGACTATATATGAAAATTACACCCCTTTCTTTTATAAATTAATAATATTTTCGGCCGAAGTAAGGTAAATATTTTTAGTAGTTTTGGTACTAAGCTTGTTGGGGCGTTACATTAAATCAAATAAGTAGGTAAGTATATAGTAGCTATTTACGTTATACTATAGGTATAGCCTAAGGTTCTTATGACGGGAGAGTTCCAACTGGTTAACCAAGGTAACACACTGTTTAAAAGTAACTCGAAAGGCGTTTACGCCAGTTATAATAATATTTACCTGACTATCGCAAGTAAGCTCAATGCCGACGCTGTTTCCTTTATGTGGAGCACCTTCAGTATTAACGTTAAAGTGGCTAACGTTATCGTATTGGATACAAAAGTTGTAATGTCTCCTATTAATAAATTGGGCATAGGCGATGTACTCGTTTTCATCTGCAGATATATCGAAAAAAATCAATGTATTACTTAGTATATAGTGAATAAAATTTTGTTAAATAGTGAGTTAAGCGGTGGACTTTTAGGCTATACCGCTAGCTTTTATGAGTAAAGCCTTTTAAATGTTGAAAATAAAATAAAACAGCTCGAGATTTGTTTTCGTTTTCTATTTTTTTAGCTGAACAATAATGGCTTTAGTGGATTAAAGGTTGTAATAACAAATGTAAAGTATAATTATAAAGATATTAGTGTTATTATACTGCCATTATCATTACGATCGTAATATCTTTCTTTAACGGTTTTTGTAAGGATTTTTCATTATTGAAAATAACGTAAACTTAGTTTTTTAATACCAACAACTTGCGATTTTTATGTAATTTAGGTAATTTCGTAGTTTTTAATACTAAAAATCGTAACTTATTACCAAAAAACTTAACCTGTTAGTTAAGGGGCCTGCTTTTAGGTTGTTAACTCCCGTCAAGTAGGGCGCCAAAAAATTGTAACTTACTACTAAAAAACTTAACCCGTTAGTTAAGGGGCTTGCTTTTAGGTTGTTAACTCCCGTTAAGTAGGGCGCTAATATCGTAGTCGGAATCAAAAGAGTTCGAATTGTTGTTTTCGGGAGATTTGACGCGGTCCCCAGTAAAGCACGATATATTAGTTACGTTGCTCGTGGATAATATAATAGGAATTCTTTCAAAAGGGTCGCGTTTCAAAATCGTAAACGTACTGGTAATTTCAAAATGACTAATTATATTCGTTAATATGTTTAATACATTAATATCCATTCATTTTAAGTATAGAGCTTGTTCGTTAGCGGCTTAGCTTCGTTTAATAATTTTGCACATAAGGTGTTGGTCAACCGTTCGTATTAAGTAGTAAAATAATTATTTTAAGTTGTTAAGTAGTTTTAAAACTTCTTGTTAATGCGTACGTTTAGGAATTGCTTTAAGGACTGTGTATTGAAATTAGAAGTGTCAAAAGAGGAAGATATAGACCTAAGCTATAGCCATTATTAAACAGCTAAGATATTGTCGGGAGAAGAACTCGAGGTTCATATATGAAGGGACTAAAACCAGAACTGCCGCTTGATGTATTCGGATTATGTCCATAAATCTCTATGGAGAAAAGAATAGAAATTCCAACTAGGGAGCTACTATGAAGTTATAGAAAAAAGAGTAACCTGGTTACGTGAAGTGCAAGGGTATGCTATTATGTGGCTTCCGAACGGCTCTAGAACGTTTTGAGAATTTAATAGCCACCTGAACTAGATCCCTAGTAACCATGAGCTTAGATACTAGCCTGTGACATCAACTTTTAAATCAATTATAAAAAATTAAGCCTTAATATAGTTTTAAGAGCGTAATTCTTAACTTCGTTAAACCGTCGGGGTAGAATAAAAAGACATCATATATTTAATCGATAAGTAAGTTACTTATTCGTGACGTTGTAACATTTATAATTATATTCAATCATGTTGGACAAAATGAAAGCAAATTACGAAGTAAATTCATTATAAACACAAATAAGTTTAAAAGTTAGGTATGAACTACGTAGTTAAATTAAAGTCCTTTCAACCTTCGTACGGAAAAAATGGAGTATTTATATTTTTCCTTCCTCAAAATCTATAAAAACATTGTTAAAAACAAGGTAAATACTTATATTAGCCTTTATACTAAAGATTCTCAAAAGTTACGCTGAATCCAATCCATTGTTATAACCCAAGCACGTTGGCGGGTCAGGAAACAGGCTAGCATGCAGCTGAGCTACCGTGAGCCTCAGTGAGTACCGGTGAGCTTCAGTGAGCACCAGTGAGCCTCAGTGAGTACCGGTGAGCCTCAGTGAGCACCGGTGAGCCTCAGTGAGTACCGGTGAGTCTCAGTAAGCACCGGTGAGCCTCAGTGAGCACCGGTGAACCTTAGTGAGTACCGGTGAGCCTCAGTGAGTACCGGTGAGCCTCAGTGAGCACCGGTGAGCCTCAGTGAGTACCGGTGAGCCTTAGCACTGAAGATGATATGAAGGCTATAGGATATAAGGACACGGCCATCACCACATAGATAGTATTTCCTTCATAGCTTTTCAGTTGTCAATATAAGTATTCAGTCTCAGTATATTCTGAATAGCCTCATGGCTTTTGATCATTACTTGCACGGTTGCGATATTGTTCACTCAGCACCTCTGCTATCTTCTTGATAACATAGACCCTCTGACACCTTCTATATACTCACGGGTATTTAGCATGATAATTACATCCATAAGTATAAATACAATAACTATTTGCGTCGTATTTTACATATAAACTAAGGCTTTTATAATTAGAGAGCTTCAAATGGATAAATAGGGTAATGTGCCGTTTAATATCAGCTTAAAAACGTTTACACCGATTGTAATATTATTTTTATAATAATTGCGAACGAATGAATAGTATTTATCATTTCTTTAGTACAAAGTTAATAAATACCTTAAGTTATGAATAGAACATAGACGACTTATTCGTTATAATATACTAGTATATCGAAAAAAAGTAACGCTGTAATTGACTTATCGTTAATAACCTCTTTCAATTTAACGAATTTAACGATTAATTCCTAAACTACACAGTCAGCCTGTACATATAAGTCTTTCCAAACGTTCAAAAAGGGTAAACCCGTTTATAAACCCCTTGTTTAAGCTTGTAAACTAAACGATAATGACTTTTACTGCGAATAAATCGTAATAATAAGAGCTGAAAATCAATATGAAAACGTTAAGGTTATTATTATCGCCGTTGTTACCATAAACATAGAAATTTTTATGACGGTTGTCGTAAAATATTTCAATAATGAAGAATAATATACAGGTCATTTTAACTTTAATCGATGAAATTTTCATTTCTATGTAATTTGCATAATATCGTGGCTTTTCATATCGACAAGCATAATTTAATGCCAAAAAAAAATTCAACCTATTAATTAAAAGATTTACTGTTAATTCGTTTATACTTATTATTATTGGGAAGGTTATTAATATTGTAGTCGAAGTTGAAAAAACCCGAGTCATTGTAATCGTTGTGTAAGTTAACATAGTACGCAAGAAAAATAGTGTGGTAGCTATATCGTTAATAGATATTGTAAAAGATGCACTCTTTTCAAAGAAATGTTACTTCGAAAATGTAAGGCTACTCATAAATTTAAACTATCAAATTATATCTATTCATGTATGTAATATGTAGTCATGACGTAATTATATACATGAAACGTATTCGCAAACGGTTTCATCTCAATTAATAAACTATATACATAAGATTTAGGTAAATCGTTTATACTAAATAAACAAATCATCCAATTATATTACCAAGGCGCTTAAAAACTGATTTTTTACACATACATCGAAGAAATGATTGATCGTTCATACTAAATAATTGAAAAATTGTATTATATTACCAAGAGGCTTTGACACTGATTTGTTACACATAAATTGAAGAAATGTTTGAAAGCTTCGGGGTTCAGGTTCGAAAAATTAAAAAAAAAACAAAAAAACACTTAAGTCATAATTGTGTATAAACAGCTGATATATAGTCAAAAAGAATCGTTGAGGATTATTTATAAAAGAATCAAGTCAAAGCTATCGCTTGAGGCGGTTGGATATTATCTATAATCCTCGATAAAAAAGGAATTAGAAACCCTTGCTAATGAGTTAATACGAAGCAATAGAAAAAGGGGTAGCTCAGTTACATAACAATTGTAATGGAATGCTTTCAAGCGGCTCCGGGGTATCGTAAATGCATGGCTACCAACAGGACTAGATCCCTAGTAATCACTGGTTCAAGCATCAGTCTGTGACATCTTTGGCTTTTTATCAATTTTGACAAGTTTTTTAATCAAAGGAGAAAAAGAGGATGTTGTTATAGTTTACAACGGTAAAGTTTTCCCCTGCTACAAATAGTACTATAATTTTATATCATTGCTAACTTTATAAGATATTCATTTTAAATTGTTTTATTTACAAAACCGTGTATAGGAAGTAATTATTCAATTAAAAGCCGTATTCTACACGATTAACTCCGTTTTATGGTATCCACTTCTAATGTTAAAGAATCTTCTTTGAACGTTAAAATCTCTACTTTTCATGTTAAAATCGTCATTTCTTACGTTAACTCACCGAAAAAATCAATTTAAATTCGTATTAAAAACGGGTAGTTCTGCTTTCCAAACACGACTTTCAATATCAAACCATGAAATATAAATATCAAGTTTGTTAATTTCACTCCTTTTTCCACAACACTATACTATTTTGTGATTAATAAGCTCCAGTTTATAGATTGAAAAAAAAAAATTTAGGCTATATATCCATATTTCCAACAATGAAAATTTTTTCTCTTAAGTCGAAATATAAGGTAAAAACTACGTAGGATAAAGAACAAAGGGTGGTGCAGTTTAAGCTATAGAACAAGAAAAAAAAATATCAATTAAATCTGATAGAAATTACAATAACTTGACTTTTTGTTTTGACTATCCTATATTTATCATAAATCTCATAAGTCTTTTAAACTTTTACAATTTGGTATCAGAGTAAGAGACTTATCTTTAGTTAATTCAATAACAAAGAAAACAGTAATTACTGAAACTAATAAATGTACAATCATCCAAGCTGTTATAAATCAGTACCAGTATTAATTTACTGCCAAAGTTATTTTAAAGTCCTTCAACACTTCTTTTTGGAAAATTAGGTTTGTTTATACAAGGCTAAAGTTAGTAAAAGAAAATTATTTAAGTTGTTGGAAGGCTTAAGAAGTGACTAAGCAAAAAAAAACTATTCAATTTTTTTTTTTTTTTTTGTAATTTGAGAAAATATTCGGATAATGACCATTTTTCTAATATAACAGCCCGGAATAAAAAGAATCTATTTGGATCCTTAACAAATTTCTGGAAACACCTTCTAGCTTAAGAGGCGAGCATCATAACTTAATAGCTATAAAGGTCAAATTAAACTTTGGGATTTCTGACATAACCATCATCTTCAAAAGTAAGGAACCAAAATCTGTTTATTGTATACTGAAGATAATTATCCAATGCATGGGGTATACTATTGAATTTTTGATATTTCAGGAAAGCAATAATTTTGTCCACTATTCAATCAGAAAAATGTTTATAAATTACGTTTTCACTCTCAAGTTTTCCTTGCCACGAAACCCTAAAAAGAATTTGATTTCCGAATGTTTTACCAAAGCGATATTGAAAAAGATACAGAATTGAACCGTTGCTATAATTACTTAGAACCCTACATGTTTTAAGCTATTATTATTATGTCCAATTGAACAGTTAGCAATAGGAGTAGAATTCAGAAAATTACTCTTTATAGGAGCTTTTACTTTAAAATAAAGGGATATGTGAATTACAAACCCAACATTCAGTTTGTCTTTACTTCCCGTTTTGCTGTTATCGTTCACATATCTTTAGCAAAACGAGTAAATGGTTTTAAGATTCATTCAACAGGAAAAAGAAGATTTTTTTTCGTAACATGTTTCTTATATGAGTAAGCTTTGTCATATCTATACGGTTTATTTTCCAAACCGAGCAGCATCATCGACTAGAAATATTTTTAGTACTTCCAATATAATGATTTTGAAAAGATCTATTACGGAACATTGTAAATGTATAGTTGTAAAGGGTGAAAAAATGCTTTCGAAGTTCATATTATTTATATTACTTCAACGATTGTTCGAAACTCCCGGGCAAGAAAAAGTATACATTCAATAGTAAGAAAGATAGTGAAAAATCTACTGGAAAATCTTTTAGTAAATATTGTTATTAATAATGACATGGTTTTTTTTATGTTTTTAATCAGTAAATAGAAGAATAAACTGATTATAAAGGAAATTTTCAAGGTAAAAAATGCCGAACATTGAAAAAGAACCTTCCATAGTAGAATACAGAGCTTACTATTTTTCAAAGTTTTTGAGGTTATTAAAAGAGATAGTAATGGTCATACCCTGACCGTAAAAGAAATTATTAAGGTTAAGACCGATGTGAATAGTCAGATCAAGAGGTATAAAGTTAAGATCGTTATAAAATTATTTAAGCAATAATATAATGTCAACAATTTTGAAACGTTTACTATTGTAGTGAAGTGTTATATGTGGAAAATACTTGTCACGCTTGCTGCTTCCTATGGCTGGAATATTGACTAAATAAATATCTATTTAGCTTTCTTTACAAGAAAGTTTAACGAACTGGTGTTGATTGAAATCACAGACACTATCAAGATCTTTTTCTTAGAATATCTTAAGGAGAATAACATTGGTTTTGACCTTATAGTTCACTAGGATTTTCAGCTCTTAGTCTTCCTGTACGTGTTTAAATAAGTTTGATAACAATGGTTAAAAAGGTAAACCATAGTTTTCAATACTTTCAACTTCATAGAATTTAGTTTAAACAACATAGTATATGTTAAGTTATGCCATTAGTATATCATTTGCATTTACGTTGACAACGTCGTTCTAATGAGTTCCTACCCGAGAGTCATTAAAGACTTTAAAATGACTATTAGAAGGTATTGTAAGTACAAGAACCAGAGATCGATAAAAAAAACATTCTAATGGTATATCTTTTGAGAAATAAGGACTGGTATATACTCTTTTTAGCTGAAGACATATATATAAAATAAGTATTATACTTTAAGATGAATAAACTAAGTAAAACCTCGGCTTATATCATCTTTGGGACTGAATTACTTGTTTATGCTATGCCTGCAGTAAATAATGCTAATATATTATAAAACAAAATTTATTAGTTCGATATTAGGGTACTTAGTGTTATAATATGCATAACCAAGTTGAACATATTGTTTTTCATGTCAGCACTTTCACGCATCGAACATAACTGTTTATGTGAAAATTCTAAAATTATCCGTTAAAGCTTTATATACTTTAGATAGCATAAAAACCATAGATTACAAGGAGGAGTGAAAGCACTTTCTGTATTCCCGTATTGAAACTATACGAACTTTAGTTAAAACCATCATGAAGATTCACATAGATTTAAATTAACAGCGGATGTGATTACAACTAGAAATAACAGTATTCAACTGGAAAGTTCACTTATAAATATAAAATTCAAATCGTTAACAATACGATAATTAAGTATCTAGGCGAAGACTCATAGTAAAATTTTTCTCAGTAGATGTTATATCTATAGCTTTCATAAGAATCACTTGAAACACACTTTGTATAAGGAAATTGTTTCCAAAACTTCGTATTTCTACTATCTTTACTATGTATTATGATAATATGGGAGTGATAAAATCGTTGTGTAATTCAAAGTATTATTAATGTACTTAGTATATTCGTTTTGAATAGAACTTCGTTATGGATAAAGTGAAACATGATATTATATGAATTAAGTGGGTTCGTACCAATAAACAACTGGTCAAATGGTTGACAAAGCCATTATCAATAGTAAAACACAAATTGATAATACAAAGCCTTGACTTTGTTAAAGTTGAACGGAGATTAACGATTGATAGTTTATAGATATTTGTGCTTTAGATCGCCTTATGATATTATGAATATGTAATGGTAAAGTAGTTAGCACTTCAGACTTAAACATGTTATCAAAAACTACTATAAATATTATCGGTTCAAATCTAACTATAAAAGTCTTCCTAATCTCTGCATCTACTAAATCTCTAACTCTATACTTCGCTTTCTTCACCTTTTATTCTCCCCTTTGTTTTTATTCTGATGTCTTTTTGTTTTCATTCTTAATAAGCACAAAGTACCTGTTAAGGGGGTGTATTGAAAATACAATAGGTACAGAAAGGAACACTTCAGAGATAAGGATATTTACCAGAAAACTAAAAGAAACACTAGTTGGAAAACTAAAGAATATTATACTAAGCTATAAAAGGATCAAGAGGAAGAAAATCTCTGGTACTAGTATTTATTATTACAAAGACACTAGTACTTATTAATACGAGGTACTAGTAATGACTAATACAGAGGAACGGGGTGAAGATAACGACTGTATACTACTACTTACTAGTACAGGAGTATTGATACCTACTAGTATGAGGTACTAATATTAACGAGTACAAAGTCTCAATTTTGATTATCTACATATCTATGAGGATACTCTTCATTATATATTAAAAATTTCTCCTGTAGATTCTAGATATTACAATATATATATATATATATACAATATCTTCGTACATAGTAACTTGAATAATATTTATATTAATTTTACATTCCAAGTTTTTTTTTTTTCCATCCAAATTTTTATTTAATGGATTATAGGTTTCGTCCGTTAGGCTTTGAACCTATATTGTAATTGAAAAATCTTGAGATATTTTCGATTTATATTATGTATCGATATAACCGTTTTGAACGCTTTACTCTAAATATCATTTCATTTTAAATACATTAATCTTGATAATTATAATTCGCTTAGCACTTTAACCCTTTTCGTGGAATATAAAGAAGTTATGAACATCGTTAATAATATATTGATGGATTCATGATCCGTTAAAATCTAAATGTTTGGTTTCTGCCAAAGTCGTGACTGGCTTTCAAATAGAGAAGTGAAAAGTCTCATCTATATCTTATTCGAATATTATAAAACACACAAATTAAACGATAAATATATCGTAAATTGATATACTCATTAAACAGAAATTATTATCCTACATAATCTACAAATACAGGTCTTAAGTGAAAATCTATATACTAACCCTTAATTCAAAGTGCAATTAATAGGTTAAAACACATAAATATCTGTTTTACCTAGTATATATAGTGGTTGAACGTATGATATGACTGTTTTTAATAGGTATTTATTAATTAACTACTAGTATAGTTCTAACGAACGGGTCTCTTGTAAATCCATCATTGATTATGTATATATTTGGATAAATAACTACTATTAAAGGTCAAGATCCTATTTCTCTTGACTAGTAAACTTGTTCTTTATGTAGTTAAGAAGTGATCACTTATTTTCATATTTAACAATTACATAAAGATGCAGGTTTTACTTGTTTTAATATATTTTGAATCGATTAGATGTAACTTTTCGTGTAGCTTTCCAATGGCTTTACCTCTTACCTTATAAGTAATTATTGATTTCATGATCGTGATATTGGGGTTTTGGAAGTTAAAGTCGATTTAAAGTCGATTTCAGGTACACATTACACGACTTTTCGAATAAGAAATCTATTAATCTCAACCATCTATATTTCTTCAAAAGGATGATCCAAAGTTTTAATAGTTACTCATATGCGGAGCTTAATACCAAAGTCTTATGTATATTTTTTTCCGTACTAATCTAAACAGTATTATAAATCCGGCTCAGTATATATTCCTTATCTTCAGTATTCCTTATCTTTTATAATCTGTCTCGTTGCCAATGTTTCATAGGTTTTTTTTATTACGAAATAGAGAGAATCCTATTAGTTCATTCGCTTATCTTTAGATTTTCCACTATTAATATTTTTGTTACCATTAATCAACCTGATGTAGTATTTGATCTCTATTTTTTAAACAGTCCAAAAACCGTTGAAAATTTTGATTATTACTTCAGGGTTAGCGATCCTTAAGATCTTGAAGAAATCATCTTATTTACCTTATATTTCTCAAACGAGGACTTGAATTTGCAACGGCGAAAACAGTAAGTCGATTATCGTAATGTTATTTTAGATGTCAAGGATATTATTGATTTGATGCCTTGAATATTCCTTTCATAATTCCTTCAAAGCCATACCTTATACCAACGCTCTCTTTTGAATATTGACTTATAACGGAAATTCATATATTAAACAAGGATATACTCTAAATAATTAACATTATCAACGTTTAATGAAAGCTTACAATATCGTTTGGGTATTTTACCTCTATGCAAAAATATGCCTTCTCATTTATAAAACTGTAATTATCAAACGTAACAATGTTATATATCTTACGAAGTAATATATTTACCTCCTCAACTTTTTCCATACTTTAATAGGTTTTAACAGGTATTTGTTTACATCAAATCTCATTTATCTTAACATCCGCCTAGAACTACGCTACCAGAGAATAAGTATTAGTATTATAAACAAAAATATTTAGTAAACCTAGATACGTATTAATTCACACTATCTTTAACGTTTTCTATGATGTTTTTTCCGATAATTACTCAAAGAACTTGACTTCATCGAAGGAGGTTGCGACATTTACGACGTAAAAAATAGGTTTATTATCTAAGTAAAAAAACGTTAAAAAAAATCTTATTATTCTGGTTTTTATTATTTTTGAATATGAATTTCGATTTTTGAGTGGTTTGGATATACATTTGGCAATGATGTCAAAGCTTTGCAATAGTCTCCTCAATAGAAAATTCTATGTCTTTATGTTTTTTGAATTTAAGGATTCTTTTATTATATTAAACAACAGGTCACATGGTATCCTTAACAACATATTCATGGTAAGATCCCATATTTATTAGTGTTGCCACCAGAAATTTATACGATTACTTCATATCGCTAGCAAAAAAAAATCAATAGCTCCCTCCAAAGCTAACGCCATAGGAGACAGACCAACTATACGAGCTCTCAGTGCGTTTGTAATGGTAGCCAGACCTTTGTAGAATACTTAAGGGCTTTAACATACACGTTAGATAAGGAAACCGCCCCCAGTAAAGGAGGAAGTTTCTGTTTACTGAATACAACACTTTAATACCAAGTTTCTTTACATGGTTTTTGACGCGTAAAGGCGCAATTTCAAAGTTCGCGAGTTCGTTTCCAAGGTTTACAAATATGTTATTAATGTTTTTATTGTATCTTTAAACGGAATAGGCTTTATAAAGTTTTGAGTGTTAATATTATTTATCGTGGCATATGCTATTTACCACCTCGTAGACTAGAGTCTAGAGATACAAATAGGAAGATTTGTAATCGTATATAGGCTTACGCTTTTTCCTCCTTATCACCATTCCCGTTCTACGCATATTTATTTAATAAAAAAAAAATCTCTGATTGGCCTTTTATACGTTATCTTCCGCCGCTGATACAACGTTTTTAATATTACTTAGCGCTCTAACGGATAAAGATACTAAATCGTTTACCTTACCGAAATTATTTACAACTTAGATTTCGGTAACGGGCTTATTAGGATACCGGTCTTTTTTTAAATTCATAAAGGACTCCTAAGTATGCGAAAAACCGTTAAGGCTTTATTTACGACCATTAGAAATATGACTTCGTATAGTTTATTATATTTTATAGAGCAGCGGCAGAAGAAAATCCATGGGGTTTTTCAAGGTTTTCGAGGCTTAAAAGTGAGATATTAAAGGGTTTTCCCCCTAGTATGCTTTTGTAAAAAGGATGTAACTAGATCAGTCCGTTATTATATTGGTAAATAGACTTTCTACTGGGTATGTTATAGGTTATACCGGCATTATAATTAGAACTAAGCTTTTTTTGGAGGAAATAATATAGATTTTACTTTATATGTTGTAAGGGACCTTTATTATGCTTTACTAGTCCCAGTATTTATACGCGGTAACAAGAGTTTTATATGTTATTTATTACCCGTTTTGGAACACTCAATCAAAGCTTCAATGGTAATAGAATAATAGATTACCATTGAGGTTAGGAGTATACTCATTGATGTTTATTTATCTATATATAGACAAAACATTTTTACGGGTTTGACAACGTATATATTTTTCCTTCTTATGTCCGTTAGGTTCTTCCGTCTTTTGATTATAAGCAGGAGGTCGAAGATAATAGAAAATCCTTATCGGCTGTAACTTTAAGTTAGAGTATACTTAAACCAATTTATTAATATAAGTTATATTTACTCGATCTGGTATCTTCATTACGTGGCTCCAGTAAAAAATTATGATTGTGGATATTACTATATACCTTCATATAAAGTACATATAGGCCAAATGAAAGTGCACTTTACTGTAAGGTGCCCTCCAGCAGGGTACACAATAACGTGTCATGCTGCAGGCTGAAATCTTGCAATACGCAAAGTGCATCACGCATGGAGCGGTCTGGAATGGTTATTTCAGACCGAACAGCAATGCATGAAGCGGTCTAAAAGAGGTATTCTAGAGTAGTACGCTCTAGGCAAGGGCTTATAAGCTCTTACCTGTGGCGTGCACCTTTGGATGCTTCTAGACTATCATCTTTTATTATTACAAATACCAATCTAAAGATTATTCTTTTAAATACCTTATTTCATATAAAACCAAGGTTTTAGACCTTATCGACACTAATCAGTAGCCGATCTGGTGGACTATGAACAGCCTAAGAAAAAAAAGATAGACATAAGTTAAATACCTATAGCAGTATGTAAAAGCGGTCCTAACAGTTGTTATTTGAAGATTTCGTTTTTACAAAAATTAAATGTCGACGTGTATGAAGACTATAAAAACTTAGTAACTTTAAGAAGAACAACTTTAGTACGATACTATTAATCCTTATTTAGCGCTCTATTTATTAAAAGCCTCATTACGCTACTATTAACCCTTATTAAGCGCTTTGACGTTCCCGAGCACTTTTTGGAAAGCGTCATATTACGTATTAGGCTATGTAAGCTCAAATCACCAAGTTTGAGAACCCTTAATTGGGATCCATCCGACTTTTGATGATCCACACCGCTAGTAAAACACAAGAGCGGTTACGAAAACAACATCCAAACCACTCCCTTAATTTAAAAGCGGTTACGATTACACCATCCGAACCGATTACTCTAGCCAAAACGGTTACGCACAAACTAACCAAACCGATCGCTCCACCAAAAGCGGCCACGATACACCAATCCGAACCGATCACCAAATACCGGATCACATAATACACCTCCCTACAATCACACTTTTTTTGCCTTGCTTGCCTTACATTTCCTTTACCCTATTCGTCTTCCCACATTCTCCCTATATATTCTACAAAAAAAAAAATCTTAAGTTTTAATAGCCGCTTAGCTAGTGTAACGTTACCAAATACAAATAAACTTAACTTGAAACATTTAACTGGTTTGTGGATACATTTTATTTACGTATTATTTGAAATTCATTTGTACTGGTAAATGCTAGTAAGCCTTATTCCGATCGTTTTAATGATTTCATTTGATTTGTATTTGCCGGAACACTCTAAACGTTGAAATCTAAACGTATTAAAATCCAACCAAGATGCAAAATCATCAACTTACGCCGCTTTAGCATACCAAGTACACATAGAAATCATCATCTCCAACAGCTCCAAGACATCTATAGCCATAGCTCCAAGACTAACGTCACTAGAGGAAGCCAGAGCTTCATTCTACCTTTTAGTTGAATATATGGGAATTAGAAATGTTATAATACACGAAATTAATCTGTGCCTTAAATAAAACATTATCGATACGCCAGTTAATGAATTAGAATCCTATATAATTAATATATATATCCTGGCCGTTATATTTTGCTACTAAGACGAGAAAGCCTAAAGATCTGATTTTCTAGATAACTTCCATGAAAAATTTTCAAGCTGGATAGTGGACATGTAACAGGCAGTGAATCCCAACATTTCTAAAACCTTACGGATCCAACTACGAATCAAAGGCATTAATACCTCAGGGGGTAGAATCGGTCGCCTTACAAAAGCCTTATTCAAAATAGCATATCGATGTACCAGATATAGAGGGTAAAGATTTGTATTTAACGGAATTTGTAAAAGGGTATTACTTTACGGAGAAAAAAAGACTATTGTTACAACGACAGGTCTGAAGTGTAAAACGACGAAGACTTTTACCTGTACCCTAAGTTAAAAGCAAAGGCCGCGAGTAAAAAGAACGAACATAGTCTTTGTTTACCACACAGGTATAATACACTCCTACACCGACATACATTGTAAAATAAAACCAAATACCAAACCATCTCCTGAAAATTAAAAACAGTCTGCTCGGCTATAGCGGGATCGGCCGAAAAACAGAAAACAAACCGCTTTAAAAAACGACGATCGGCCGAACCATGAAGAATAACCCGCTCCAGGAAACGACAAGCGGCGTTAAACGCTAATATATTCCCTACTAACTAATATCCGCCAACCACAACCCCTATTGTAACATCTTACCGTACCGTTTCTCCATGGATAAAAGCGACCCTACAAAGCTAACCAACTTTGTTAGGCTTTAGAATAGAGACAATAACTATAGAGGCGAGCCATACGACGTATTTAATAATGGAATACGCTTGATATTGAACTCATATAAGATACTCTATATTAAATTATTATAATTTTATATTATCTTACCCGGTATATTGTACAGGTAAACTAAAAATAGTATATATACCACCTTTTGCAGGTAAATACATTTTTAAAGTGGTATAACCGCCTTTAATCTCATTTGGATACGAAAATTAACTTTGATCTTTACAATAAGTACTAAATTAGTACGACTTGGAAATAAGTGAAAAATTGATAGAAAAACACCGACAGACGAGCCTCAGATTAGCATTTGTAACTAATCAAACCAAAGATGAAGGCTAAATTACCAAAGTAAACCTTGCCGAAACTATCTACCGTGTTTTAAATCGAAAATTCAAAGTTTACCTAAAGTAAAACGAATTCCCAGAGTATAGGTATTAAGGAGAGAACCTTAACAATAAGGGATATTGTTGAAATAGTATTATATGCAGTGCAGTAGATCAACTTTACTGTAAGTAAAGTTGACTGTACTAAACTGCAAGTTGATTGTATTGCTTTGTGGAAACTTGCCGCAGTAAGTGTAAGTCGAGTGCAGTACGCTGCACTTCACTTTAGGGCATGAGCCAAATAATTGGCCATACAAATTACAGTACAGACCGGCTAGCGGTCGGCACAAATCTAGAACAATATATCTACCATCTGACCAATGCTATACTACTGTTACTTCGAAAACCAATCGAATCGACAACGTTGCAACGTCTAAGGCCTACTAATACTAACCAGTGCTTGCCTGCCTATTAGGTTAAACACAGATAAGTTGAGTAAAAGAAAAGGCTATTTTCCGGTTACGCTTCAAGTTAAACGACCACTGGAGTAAAGAAAAGGTTTTTGCGAAAGATCTATACGAGTATTGCGCCAGCTTTGAAACGGTAGGAAAATAAAAAAGACTTTTCGGTTGTATCAGTATTTTAACAGTAATTTGAAAGTTAGCGACGGTATTGCTATCGAAACCAACAAAAAAACTTTATTCATTCTTTCTGGAGAAAAAATTGAAGATTAACTATCAGAAGTTTTAAAGTTCGTCAATTTGGCAAACAGCTAATTTAATATTAATACGGGTATAATTACCACAAAAACGATGAAGTCCCACAGCCAAATGACAATAACAAACAACCTTCATCTTTTATTTAAAACCTTTAACAACAAATAACCTTCAAACTTACCCCTTACACCAAACCTTTACTCTACTTGACTCTTTTTACTCCCTGTGTCACTTTAGTCGTCAAGTTCGCTACTTTAAGCGGAAAAAACAAGTTACGCCGAGAAAGTTATGTTACGCGACTCTACACTAAGTCGCCAAAGTTTCCACGCGACTTCACACCAAAACACTAAGTTCTCTACACCCAAAATTACCAGGCCTCTCGCCTTACACGTCCTATACGTCGTACATAAACCAAAACGTCAAAATATCTACCACAAGCGCTTAATTTAAAGTCAGTATTAACCCTAGTAAAAAGAGGTAATTAAAACGCTCGGAACTATTTTCACTAAGTTTTATAATGAATAACTCTAAACTACGAATGTTAATGAGACCTCAACTAAAGTTTACCTAATCAATTACGTTGGCTAGTATATCCTCGAGTCAAACGCCGTTGAAAAATTCGGCTGCAGCGCCCGCACTTTTTAAAACTTTCGCGAATTCTTTAACTATTGGACTCCTAATACGTGGAAAACGATCAAACATACGGTTAAGGCTAAGCTAAAGAAAAAGTTTATACGCCGTGGTATCTATATCCCTAAAAAAAACTCTATTAAAATTGGTGGAAAACGTTTTCGAATTGACTTAGTAAGAAAACTGCCCTTAAGATCCAAACCCTTAACACCTTTAAAAAAAAGGAAAGGACGTTAAGGGATATCAAAGCCTATATCCACGTTCCAAAAGACCTTTACTTTACCCTTAACAGCTAAGTTAAATTTCTTTACGTACTAACAATGAAAAACCTGTTAATCTGCTCAGCAGTTTAGTACCTTTACATAGCAATGCGGAATACGCCTTCAGCGATGGAAAGGCACGTGAAGTAATAGTTTTCAACGCGGCTAAAGGTATCGATATTAATGCTTTATACCAGTTAATGAAAAAAAATCGTTAGGTCTCCTAATACCTTGAAGTACCTATCGTTTTATAGTAATTTAATCGCCAAACCACTTAAGATACTTCTCCTTTTAGATTCACTTATGTGCGGGAGCCTACCACAAGTCCAATTATAGGGTTTAATTCCTTGGCCAGGCGACTGGTAATTAACCCTAATACTGTACCTCGGAAACTTTAAGGCTTAAACCACTAAAGAACACCATTTAAGATTAAGATAATTATCGCGACTTTTTTGTAAATCCTATTGAGATAGTTAGTATTATTTATAAACTTTTTAAGAATTTCACCAAAATTTCAAATGATATAAAAAGGTATAACAAAAAGCCTTACAACTACTTTAATATCAAGATACTCTTTTTAAAATATTTATAAGTAAATGAAGGGATTACCCACTGGTATTTAATCACTATTTCCCAAAATTCTTATAAAGCACACCAAAAACAATTGATTAACCCTCTTAACCAACGTTACTAAGTTTCGTGAAATCTACGATAATAAGAAACGCTACTTCAAATAAAACGTTCACCTGATGCAATAATATACAAACTAAACTATTAACAGGTAAAGTACAATAATGACAAAAAAGAAAAGAGAGGAAATACTAATAGATATACTTAACTAAATGATTGACAAACTAATATTATACCAAAAAGTAAGAGGAAAAGCCCACGTTAGCGAAACCATATTTCGCAAGCAGGTGGGAATAGCAATCACCGGCGTTAATAAGTTTGAATACGCCTTACAACGCCTAGATGTTACTTATAAAGGTTTTTTTAACTAATTACATTCCTTACTTACCACTGTAATGACACGATACCAAATTCGTTAGATATATACTTCCAAGCTAATATCTACCTTAATATAAATGAAAAAAACTTTAAGGTAGTTAACTTTGTCGACCGTAGATACGGGCACCTACAACGCCTAAAACCTAACCTATCAACTTCGGCTTTGAACTAAAGACAACACCCACGTTAACCAAATAAAGCTAAGCATTAAACGAAACTAATAACTGCTAGTAATATTGTTGTAATAATGACAGATAATATTGGATTCATGATAAATCCAGATATTAGTTAACGTGGTACCCACCCGCTAAGTGTAATAACAAAAAGGAAATATACTATGTTCAATGTCACATTACTTTTAAATAATACTAACTAAACCAAATCGTAAGCTTTAAAAGCGACGAATCAATCAACTTTACCAATGTTTTAAAGCAAATTAAGTAATACGAAGATATTACCCCCGATACGGCCTAGTAACTAGCCGACTATGCTTTTCTGTATCTATTAGGTGATAAAAACCCTTACCTTTCTCGTAATTAAGTCACTAACCCCTGAATACCTTGAACTTTCGTAATAGTTACGTAAACTGCACGTTTTAGGGTGTTATATCAAATATATAGACAATAAGATACTAAACAGAAAGTTATTAATAGTATATGGCATTGCAGAGGGAAAAAATTACAACTACTAAGATTAATCGTTACGATGCCAATAAGGCTAAAGTTAGCTTTAATTTGGGCCAATAACTATTATTACTAGAGAAAAAGGTAATTTAAACTGTCATAGGAGCAATGAAGTTTCACATCCTTAAGTCTTCCACTACTTTCATTTTTTAATTTAAAGGATATAAAAACTCTTAGCGTTAATATCGACGTTAACATAGGTAAACTAGTTAAAAACGGCTAAATATTTCCACTCGCCTTTAAATGGAGACACCTATAGTTTTATCTATAAGGCCCGAAAGTAATAGTATTATACCTGATTAAACCGGATATACGTTAACTACACTAGAATTTTAACTATCCAGCTGTTAACAAGTTATATAAATCCCTAAATCCTGCAAGGTATAACAATATGAAATATTTGACCCTAAAAGACATCAAAATAATTCACCACCACTAACAAATGTATACCTAAGCCTTTCAGAAATTTAAGATTATAATAAAAGTCAATAAGGATTTTAAATACAAAATCTTTATTAATATATTTTACTTAAATAATGAACCTGGTTTTTACGTTATTGATTTCGCAACTTTTTTTTACGGGGTTCAGTTCTTAAATCCTTTTCGGCAAAAAATACATAAAAAACGTTAAGGATGTTATAAATTAACACGTAATTAAGCCTAACTAACGTTGTCGTTCACGATACCAGTATAAATTTTGCAACGATAAAATTTTAAAATGATACTAGGATAATAGAAATCTAATATAAATAGGCACCTGTAAAATCCCACTAAAGAATTAGGAAGGTTAAAAGGATATACGCCTTAATTTACCGAATATATAATATCTTTATATTTGAAATTAAAAACTTTTCGGATCCTGAGATACGCCTATAAATAACAGTCAAAGGCCTTAACAATATTGTAAGCCCTAATGGCTTAGGGCTAACGCTCTTAATCTTTAAAGCGTACTCACGTCTGACAAGTGAATCTCCGCCCTCAGTAAGTACTTATAAACGTGTTGCGGCCTATAGAAAATCTTTAAAGGAATTGCAAAGAGAATCGGCACGCCGACAAGTTAATAATTCCTTTAACACTAAAAACGGCCCTTTAATAATCGATGTACTTGATTTGAAGTTATAAATTAAAGTCCTCCTATAAAGGGAGCCGGGCAAATAGGAAGGTTTATATAAGATATTAAATATTACGAACTTGAAGATAGTTATTAAAATTACTAACGGTTTTATATCCTTTCGAATCACCTAGGTTAAGTCATATATTAGGGGTATCAAAGATCAATACCCTTAAGCTCCCTAAAATAACAATCGAGCTAATACGAACCACCTGTACAAGTTATCGATAAGTCGATAAAATTCCGTCGGCGTGGACGACCCCCGAAAAAAGAAACTTCAAAGAGAAGGAATATATACTAGGGCAAACCTATAATACTACTTAAGTAAAAAGGGGAAAAAAGGATAACGAAGACCTAATACTAAAGTTTCAGATATAAAAGATTATAAAAAACTCCGGCAAACCCTTGAAGAAAAATAACCGGATCGAAATTAACAGCTTACTAACCCAAGGAGTTCTACAATGCGTGTCGAAAACGGACTTTAACCTTTCAAATCCAAATGTCACGATTTTCAAATTTACGATTATTTAAGAGATTAAAGGTAGAACTACGGGACGACCGCATGAAGAATTAAGTATAATCGCTTAAGGATACGGTCATAAAGTCAAAGACTCGATGTTTATACAATTGCCAACGATTTAAAGAATCAACCAACGTTTAGTAATAACTTTGGCAACAAGTTTACTAACTAAAACTAAAGGCAAGTTAACGCTTAATAGCCGTAATATAATATACACTTATACGTATTTAGTAACGTATTTATAGCGGATCGTATTACTAAAGTTACTACAGGAACTCTATATTATCTACCCTTTAAGTATAATAATGCGTTATATAAAGCTACTATATGAATTAACAAAAACAGACGTTAACTGATTCTTGAACTACTAATCGCACTTTAAATTACGGCTAGCGATAAAATCCTTAACGTACGATCCGTGCCTATTCATAATATAAAAAAAATGACTTCGAAATAGTAGGCATATAAATTAACGATACCCTTTTCGTCAGAATGGATTGCTTTGTGACAATCTCCCTTTCCCCACTCTTTATTATTATCGCTAACCACCCCCCCTATACTAGATGTAGAATTCTTCTTGGTGTTATCAGGGTGGCGGTTAGGGTGGTGGTATTCATTATCAAATTGGGAGTCTTGATAATCTCTTCCTTTATTCATACCACCTCTTATTAAAAGTAACTTTTCCACCCCCTCAGCAGTAAGAAGAGCTTTATTGGTTGGCGGCTTTCATTAAATTAAATGCTGCTTGCTTAAAAAAATCTGTATAATTTAATCTTTGATAACCAAAAAAAGAAACAAAGAATTTTTTTTTTTTTGTTCATCATCCCCTCTCCCCTGTCAGGGAGAGGGGATGATGAACTACCGCGTACGTGGTTGTTCACCCCCTCCGGGTGAGAAATTAATTTAAGGGGGTTAAAATGTTTTTTGTTCATCATCCCCCTCCCTCTTACAAGAGAGAGGGGGCAAAGAACTATGTAAGGGATATTGGCTATCCAAAAACGGGATTATAACTTTATGAATATCCTGAAAGMTATTAATAACAAAATGAACCACTCTAGCTGGGTTCGATATTACTCCACAAAATATTATGGAATATTTTTTATTAATCAAATATCCCACACATGTTGAAGTAAATATTAATTGAACTTGTTTACCTATTCTATGTGAAGTAGATTTAGTAAATTTAATATCAAAACAACAACATCCACAACCACAACCCTCACCATCAATGAAACCTACAAGTCAATTAGGGTTAAATGTTTTAGTTTCTTCAAATGTCTTTCAACTGGAACAACGTTCGTAAATGATTTTTTCAGATTACTAGATAAACCGTAATTAATTGCGCCTCTTATATTTATAATTTGAGTTAATCCTTTTGAAGATAGATGTTCTTTACGCGGCGGATTCATTATTTCGACAATTTCTTTTAATAAAATCTCCGGCTTTTGAGTTAAGAGTGGACGACTTATCGAAATGGAGAATAATAACATTCAGGAAATATTTAGCAGATTCCAATAAGTGGATAAATTTTTAGTACTTTTTCTTCAACGGGTTAAATCCTCTCTAAGATAACCTACACAAATTTTTTTTTTTTAATCAAGAATCTCGATCATTAAGTTCAATTCTAAACTTAACACCTAAACTTCCATTTTGGGGTTTAAAAATTATGAAAAAAGTAGATTCGGCGTCAGCTAATCCGGTAATATAGAAAGGATGTAGTAATTTACCATTCTTAATTACTTTTTGGTAAACTTGAAGTTMAATCATAAGAGAATTTTTCGTATTGTATATCTTTTGCGTTCAGTCTCTGAGAAGCTTTTTGAATTAATAGTGGAGTAACCTTCCCTTCGAACAAATTATATTTGCACATTAAATTATTTAMTTCTACTAATTTAGCAGTTAGATAATTCATTGTAAGTAAAAATAGATGAAATTYACATTTCATCTTAAATTTTTACTATAATTACCCTTAATAAAATAAATAAATATTTTATAGCTATTCCTGGTATCAAACAAAATTGTAAGGAGGATAATCGATCAAACCCAAAGAAGAGTAATAAGAATTGTACTTTTGATAACCTTAGGTCATAATTAGAACCTAATATTTTAGGTACTCAGAAGTATCATCAGCTAAACATTGCGAAGACAGCACCAATACTTAAAACATAGTGGAAATRCTTATGTCAATATTTTGAAGGCACAAAATATTGATATGTTGGACTATCTCTTTATTTAATTCTAAGTTTATTAATAAAGGGTACTTTAATTTTATGCTGTATTCAATTTAATAAAAAATCGGAGTAAATTYTATACTCAAGACTTTCAATGAAGAACTATAACCTCTAATACCTATAAATCTTTTCATTTTACTTACTCTGTAAAATTTAAAATCCGAACATAATCTATTAACCATGAAATRATTAAAGGTAACATACCTTTTACGGTTTTAAATTTAAAAGATATAGAACTATAGGCCAGCCCAGTCTGTTTATATGAATGCTTACGCCGGCCGTAATATATACGGTTTATAATTATAACACTATCTAAATTTAGTTTAGATGTATAACTATTATATTGAAATTCTAAGTTATATTAAATTCTATTAGCTGGAAAATTAAATACTATAGAACYATCTGTATCCACTAAACCTGAAAAGTATGGATCATATAACATAATTAGGTTCAACATAATTAATATCCAATAATTCACAAGATTTGTTAAAACTATCGACTTTAGGCCTAATTAAACCATTTAATTTTTTAACTATCTCGGACATCTCTGGTTTAGTGGATACGATAAACATTTAATAAGGTTTGTATTTATCAGACCTTATTCTACCCATATTAAATTTATTTTGAATGCGTGTCAAAATCCTTACATCTCTATCATGTAATTCAATCCTAATAGTAAGGTATATTTAATTTTTTTCTGATATCAAAATTACCATCTCTGTCTATTATACCGGCTAACCATTGACAAAATTTTTCCTTCGAATTGAATAATGAACGTATAGTCTCTGAGAATCCTTTACAGTTTTTTGCTGATTGTATATTAATATCTTAAGACATAGGATAATTATTATTCTCACTGTTTAATATAAGATTTAAGCTCCGACTTGCATCTAGAAAACATCTTAGATAATATAGTATAAACCGTAAATAATTAACTAATAATATAGATCCCAGCATATAATCAATTGCAGAATAATTATTATTCAGGCCCGTTCCATTGTGAGCACATAAATAATATATCTTTCGATATATCTTGGACTATATCTTCATCTTTCCCTTAATAAGGCAGAAAGAGTTGCACGTCTAGTCTCTGGGGTACCAATTATATCCTACCTATAAATAGTGACCTGCTGATTTCCAAATCTCTTAAATTTAGACTGATATATAATTAATAAATTATAATTAATTATATAATAGTTATTATTAAGAGCTCTAACGGGTTTCCAGCATATGGTTCAATTTCTTTTTTTTTCATGATTCACAAAATGAAAGTTGCTGCTTTGATAGTAAAATCTAGATATATATTATTATGTTCAAAAAGTGGAATATAATAAACACGAAGGCCATGGTAAAGTTATGTTCAACACGTAATTCTAGAGATTTAGTATTAGAATTTCTATTACCTTCTCTTTAACTAAGACTACTGTAACGTTTAATAAAAGTAGTTCCATCTGCTGAGTATRCATAAACCGGAATACTTGTTCTTGTCTTTAATATGGGATGAAAGTTATTAGGGTCTTGCCCTGTATTATCTGCACTATCTATTRAATCATAAGAAAGTATTCGCCTAATCAAAGAGTAGATGTTATACAAAGTAATTTTGTATTATAACCACTTTGTTTAGAAAATTTGAACACTAGGAAATTGAGTAATACCGTTTTACCCTTATTATAAACATATACTGTTTTAACCACAGTACTCTTTTTCACAAGATTATTTTGAATATTAATCATACTTTATCTAGATTAGATAATGAGATAATATATTTATCTGCATATACATTACCTGATTTAGCTACGCGTCTAGCAGTATTAACATGTACTCCCAATAAATTGGCTAAACTTTCATAACCATAGGAGTATTAAACGTTAAAGTATTAGAGTCGTACAYAAATATAGGAGTACTTCTAGTAAAGGTTCATAATGCTTTTTGTTCAGGGCTATGTGTATGATCTTACGCAGCTCCTTCTCCCATTTTACCAAATTGTGTATTATTAATACCCTTTTTTAAGTTAACATATTTAGGATTTAATGTAGGAGCGGGACCAAGAGCTATTCGTCTTATATTTAAGAATATATCTATAAATATAATATTGTTYTAATAAAATATGATCCGAATTAACCGAAATACTATCTTAATTTTTAAGCTAAACTCATAAGACCATATTTGAAAATAGCTGAACAAATAGCACTACTACATAAGTTTGATATTTAATATAAGAATTAAAGTAATCTGACAGTCTAGAGGACAGATTATTAGCACTACCTATATATTGGTTACCATTRATTTTCTTAGTTCATATGTAAACTCTTTTGAACAAAATTTGTCATAATCGTATCTTTATTGAGGATTTCAATACTCAACATACCCATTAGGTAATATTGTAATAGGCAGTAAAGAAGAATATATATCTATTTTTTCTGCAACAACGTAATATGTTACTAAACCCCCTTTTTAATATATTATTTTTGGTAATAATAACTTATAAGGGAATGGACTATATCTTTAATAATATTAATCAAAATTAATATAAAACACAACGTCTAGTCTCTACATAATAGATATGAAAAAAAATATATCTACGTACACGGTATTAACTTCTTTACCCKTTGTGTGATTTCATTCATAAATCAGTAAAAAAGCCTTCACCGTTAGCCTTAAACTTTTAAACAAACCCTGCTTCTCTTTATATTAGATTAGAAAGGTGCGTATGTTATTTTAAAACCKATATTATAAAAATATCTTTGAAGTGTGACCGCACGACACATAAAATATTTAATTATTAACCCTATAACAAGGACGAGCTACGCTTCGCTAGTAAAAAAAAATTTTTTTTATCGGGCTTTATTTTTTTATGAATCTAGAGACTTAGAAGTCTCCGTAATTAATAATAAAAAAAAATAGAAGCCACAATAAGGATTTAAAAATCGCATATTTCTATAGCCAGCTGCCTAATCTGATCATCCCTTCTTTAATAGGGAGAAGATTATTAAAAAAAATAAAAAAAATTATTAGCCTTCGATCATCGCCCCCGGGCTAATATCTAAAAATTTTACTCTGCAAGCCCCCTACCCTTTAATAAGATAAGGCTAATRTTTATTAATTCATTCTATATACTTAGTATTTTTATCACCAAATAGAGGATAACGGTTTAAGTGAGAAACCAATAAACTACGAAAATCTTTACCACTCAAATGTACTTCATAAATAACACCTTCTTTATTTAATGTAAAGCTTATTGTTCTAACTTCGTTAAAAGAAGTAAGAATAGCTTTTAAAAGTTGTTTTTTTATTATTTTGGCTTATAATAAATTGAGGAGACTTTATAGTATTATTAGCCGACTTAACTAACTTAAAATGACCTTCACTTTCGGTAAAACCAGAAAATCAAGCGGTAAAATAACTAGGTAAACAAAAATTTKGATCATTATACTCTAACATAGCTTTTTGGTTATTATACTTATTATCTCTTGAACTATGAAACTCTTCTTTCGAGATGTATTTTTTAGAATCAATGATGTTATTTTTTAGTAGATAATAAAGAGTATCTAGCTATAATCGCGACAACTTTTGCAAGATCTTTTTTATTAGTAGCATATCAAGTTACGTATGAATTATTACGTTCAATCGCAACTCTTCCCCCGATATAATTTACTATAAGATCTAACATAAATCTATTATCTTCTAGATTTTTGAAAGCAATAAATATTCTAACACGTTTATTACGATTGCTAACAAAATCCACAGTAATTGTACCATCTCCTTCTAATTAACCTACAAAGAATTGTTCAATATAATTAGTAAACTCTTTTTCAATTCTTTCAGAATAAAATTTATTAATGTTARGACGGGCATCTAGATTATAAATTTTGAAATACTCTTGGTAATAATTAATGAGTCAAAAACAGCTTGTTAATAAACATAAGAAATCTAAAGGGCAATTATTATATACAAATAAGCTTTTATAGTAAGTCTATTAAGTAGCTCATTTATTTACATACAACACTGCTTACGCAGTAGATCGAACTATAACTTATCTACTGATTTAACTTAATAAACTTTCAAATTTCATGTTAAGTCTCTACGAATCCTACTAACTAATGAATTAATATTATCATTAGCTTTGGTTTCCACGGTATTATCTAGTGCGCTCTTTCTGGTTATTCGCATTAAAATAACCAGTAGCTTATTATAAATACGCCATATAATTATGTTTGTAAATTTTACTTCAAATTATCTTTACTTRTTTAAACTTTAAATTTGATTTTATTTAATCCTTCAGAGGTTAAATGTGCTTTAGAATTAATCAATAGGACAATTTATTTAAAGATTAGATAATTTTTAAGCTTATTACCTTCCAATTTAGAAGTCTAAAAATGAGGTAATACCAGGTTAATCAAGTAGGATTTTCGGCTRATAGAAAAACGAGCCGAATCTCGACTTAATTTATAGTACCTTCGGTGCGCCACGAAAAAATTTTTGTATACTTGATAGTAAAGGAACTTCTTTATCTAGCTCAATAATAAAAAAAGCTGTAACTTGATTGCTTGTAGAAGAAATATGAACAATGAAGTAATCGTCCCCTTCGGTAAAACTACGTATATAATTAGGATTCAATGGAATATTGACCACCTCCAAAATCGGTCTAACTATTACATTTACAGGGGCCGCTTTTAATTTATCAGAKAATTAAGTACGGATTTTAGAGATAATATTTTATTTAACCCTTCCTCTTGTMAATGTTGCTTACTTAGAAACAATTCTACACACTCAGCCCAGGGATTAAAATCTATTTTTTTCATACCCTGTAATAGATATTGTTTAAAATGAGGTATTAYAAAATTAGATATGTCGTTCAAGTTTGAAGTTATTTTGAATATAGCATCTTTTCTAGTTGAAGGAATAGAGATAGTACCTCGTTCACCAAAAAAGGATTTTAATTTATATAGTAAATCTATATCTTTTATATGAACGCTTATTTCAAACAATAGTTGAACTTCCCCTGCCGGGGACCCTCGCGGTCCCCAAGGAAGGGGTCCCCCGATCGCCCCGGGAAGACGTATTAAATTTTTACTATTCTTATTCGAATTAGCGAGCGACGAATTTCATTTTACAAAAATCATAAATGAAGCTTCATCTACTAGTCCAGTAACTCAGTTAGGGTCTAATCYTTTCCCTTCGGGATAGCATAGTCCTTTATTCTCCGGATTATGAAGGGGACTCCGCGAGGAGTTACTATTTATAGCTTAGGAATATGATTCAGCTTGTAAGATAGAATTAAAAGATAACTCCGGGTTTTCTTTTGTCGTCAAATAAGTACGACTATAATTATTACATAAAAGTACCTCCTTATATGGATTTACGTAAAAGTTTAAAGAATAATATATTGAAATGGTCAATTGAGACCTAGAATTTACTGTTAGCATAAATAAGTGGGCGGGCAGAAATCCATTTCTCCCACATATTTCTACCGAAAAATGTATGAAGTTTTTCATGGTGACAAGACAACACGACACTTACTATGAAAGCTTTTGACTAAATTTTTTTAATGACTCTAACTTTTCACCTAGTAATGGATAGTTTGTACAATGAGTAATCATTTTTAATAATGCTTCTTTTTTATATACCTCGAGAAAATAGAATTTACCGTAAGAATTTATAGTTTTGTTGGTTATTTCAAAATAGTGTTGAATAGCATCTATTAAGTAAACATCATCATTTTGTCCTATTGAAAAAGAATGGTTATTTGATTTTCTTAGCGAAAAACAACCTTTAGCTTCTATAAAACCTGATAATCATCCTTGAAAAAAGAAGGGTATATTAAAATTAAGATTATATTTTAAAATAGTTAATTGTTCATCATATTTAAAATTTCTATTTGATAAATAAGATTTTACACATGTTTCAGTTAAAAAGTTTTGATAAAAGTAAGTTGATAAATGTTTTTGGAAGTTAAAGGAGGATAAGTATCATAAATTCCCAGAATTTTGGCAACTTCGGACTTTTTATTTACTACTCAAATTACATCTTGCCCTTTACCAGTAATTCTAACCGTTCCACCTACTACCTTARCAATTTCAATTAACATATTATAATTAGATTTAATATTAGATAATTTAATAACTAGCCTATATTGTAAGGACTGTTTACGTCAATGATTTACTTGAATACTTCCATCTCCATCAATCAAACCAACTCAAAACATTTTTACATATTCATTATAATTATTGTTAATGGTAGCATTGCCGCTAGCTAATAAATCAGTAGTATCATTATTAATACTCAAACTATCTTTAGAATAATTATTAGTAGTCAAAAAATTAAGTATAATTATACTTCAAAAATCAATCAAAACTGTATCGTGGAATGCAATATCAAGAGAAGCGTCAGCTAAAATCACACCTAATACGAAAAAAAAAATATTCATTAATCTACTAATCTTTCATAACTCAAAATATACCCTTGGTTACCACCACCTCATTTAGCATAATTTTTTATAGTACAACGATTTTATTTTTAAAGCTCTTTGATTATCCATTACTCTATCATATTTGCCAATAAATTTATTATTTATATCATAGACGAACACTGCTTTTTAATATGAGCATTTTGGTTAATGTTTAATACTAATTCTTCAGATTCCTTTGCAAATCAACTAGCTATCTTAGCCATGTCATTTATATTATAAGGTATATTTAAGTATCATTCTCCTCTAAAMATTGTTTKYTCTTTTATAAACTAATGWTGAATGATTTGATTTAATTAWCTTAGAGTATTAACTGAAGGGAAAATTACTAATWACTCTTTGTATGAGTTGTWTACATAAACAGAATAAGCCGATTTAGCTTCAATAATTCTTATCTTACTTTCAATAGAATGACTTTTATTATAAAAAGAATTATTTTCACCAGTTATAGCCATTTATATTAAACCCTTAGTTTGCTCATACTGTGTTCCATTCTCAGCTAATTCAGATAGTAACTTATTGGTTTCTTCTGTATGTACATAACCTGAAAAAGAATAACCTTGTTTTAAAATAAGGTATAGTATAACTGATATAAAAAGTTTAGAWGTTAAAAATTCGGGTTCAACATACTCTAAAATTAAAAGAGAAAAATTTGAATAATCGTACTTAATTCGTAATAGGCATATTAATATTTTGTTTACTTTTTAAAAAAGCCTTACTAAGATAATTCCTTATTCTATATGCTAAATTAATAGAACTTCTAACATATGAATGTGCATTTACCTTATTAAACAGTAAACACCAGATTTATGTCTTAGTTCCACGGGCTCCCGCCCCTGTAAGGGGCGGGTGGGCGCCCGTTGAACATCTCCTCTTTTATCAAAGGAAGTTTTTCGCCCCCTCTCCCAGGTTTGGGGGAGGGGGATGATGAACATCCCCTCTTTTTACCAAAAAAAGGGGAAGTTCTTTAGAGGGGATGATGAACAATTTTTTTTTAAATTTTTTTTTTAGTTCTACGGGGTGGAAAAATAAAAATACACGATTTTTATTTTTCCGCGGACCCCGTTGAACATCCCCGAGCCGGCGCAGTCAGCTCGAGGAAGTTCTTTTAATATATTTACTCTATCTTCTTTTAAGCTATTATCAACTTTTACAGCCGTAAATTTACGGATATTGTCTTGGTTACCTATATGCACATCCTGCTTATTACTTAAATTAGAATAAGATCAAGTTATAACTGCATATCCATACAGCAACGTAGGATGGGCGGTAACAGAGATTTGATAATTAAAGATTAATGAACATTTTCTTACATGGACTATATCTTCTCGGAATGAACTCCGAGGACTACGTTTAGTCTCTGAGGAACCYATCATCTTATGAACCGAGTTTACAGGTTCGATATTTATATTTTGATAAGACATCAGATGGTTACCTGCTGATTGTTCAAAATTATACTTTTTAACTGAGATTAAATAAAACTCTAGTAGCGTAATTGTCAGAAGTTCCCAGCATATAGTAGTCAAATCTCAAAATGGAGGGAGGAGTATCAGGTTGTTGGATAATCTCCCGATTATAAACATCAATATGAAACCTAATGCAAATAACATTGAAGGTGTTAATCTTAAAGATCCTCCGTAACATGTAGCTCAGGGTAAGGCCTTCGGTCTTCTCAGACATCTAGTTGGCTTTATCTTTCGTAAAAGTAGGGATAGATATCAATAAACTTTGACTTAAATGCTTGTTTAAGGCATTGTCCATCTCTAGTAACCTGGACCATTCCTTTCGATTTCACATAATATAACCTTTCCAACCAAGCGAGGTGAACCCGCGGGCGAATACAGAACCCTATAAGTTTACGTACTCGTTACATATATACAAGTAAATTATTTTACTTAGAAAAAGCACGGCGTCTGGCCTCTACGCTTTTAGGTAAAAGTGTAATGTATATTTAACACTCTTACTAAATACACTCTCGCATATTTAATTATGCTTTCGCATAACCACTTAGTTCGACGATAATCTTTAGTGAGTTTATTTATTGGGTTATTCCTAATAAAGATGTCTCTCGAGTTTGCCAGGCAGACTAACAAATAAGATATTTAAATCTCTTGTAAGTTTTTTTTACACATTAACCCTAATTTAGCGGGATCTTAGTAAGTGCCGTTTACTCTATCATTATTCCATTTAATGGGGATAACCTGCTCAAGTAAATATTAAGATTTGACTTTTACATCCGTTATACTATAAATTTTATAGGGCTTTTTTTTATTAAAGCCCTTCTAAGGTAAACATCTAATCCAGAAGATGCTTCTTTTATTGTGGGATWAATAAATTTTTCATTTGTAAAAACGTTAGTAATTTCCACTGAACGTGCTTTAGGACGGTTAATCTCAAGTATTCTTTATGGAGCCTTTTCTTTGGATTCTTATGAACGATAAGAATGCAATTTACCAACTCGAGCTCGTTCCTCTTCGAATTCATTCCTTTTTTAGCAATCACCCTTAATTTWACCATAGTTTCCTCTGTGTGTCTATATCCTAAAGGGCTTCCAGCTTTTTCGTAGATATTGAACTTTGGTTTAAATAAATCCAGATAATACTGTTCTCTAGTCAATAAATCATCCTTGTTACAATACTCGATAATTTATAGCTTGAATCCAGAATAACTGTATTTAAGTAAATCTCTGTGGATTAATATAACTGATTTAGAATTTATGAGACAATTATAGCTATAATAAAATGTAAGCCTTCTACCTAAATTAGCGCTACTWCCAATATATGTATTACCTGAAACTAAATTAACTCATCTATATATTCCTACCTTACCATTATTATCTCGTATAATTTATGGCTTTAAAATGTCTGCATTAGCTTAAGATTTTACCGGAATAGCCGGAGAAGAACCATTATGTACACTACGTACTCCAAGAGTTAATTTAGACGTAAGTCCAGGAATAAATGGGAGTAAGTTAGTCATCATTTCTTAAGTAAGATAATTAATTATTAATATTACTTTTATTATAGACTCAGTGTGCCAAAGCTTCTCAAGTTAATCAAAAGTAAAGATTCTTATAAACAATTTTTTTTTACCCAGGTAAAATAATTCGTGTAATTCCGTTATACAATTCAAACTTCTGGTAGTAAAACTTAAACCATAATGCACCTTTTTATGTAAAATAGCTTTCGTTACAGAAGGACCTCGAGAACAATAATGGCTTGATTGAAAAAAAAAATATAAATATTCAAATTGTCCGTATTTTTGTTTAAATTGCAATCTAGCACCACCTCCTTTATTTAATTTTTTAAGAGAATCATCAGAAAGTATAATACCTACGAATATAGATCTTTTATTAAGAGTTATTTTGACCAAAGCTCGTTCATTATAAGTATATCKAGGAGAACCTACTGTGGAAGATAAGTTGGTCCCGTACAAAACTAAATGAGTCTCTTCTGAACTGATTCTATTGTGCATTATTAATTTAAATTTTTTTATATCATTCAATCCTTCACTAGTAGTATGAGATTTTCGACTGATTAAATAGGCTGCTTTCTTTTAAAGATTAAAAGCTTCAAGCTTTTTTCTTTCTAAATTATACCTACTAAAAAACGGAATAACTTTTCCAYTTATACTAGAAAAATCTTTCACTGTAAAATTCAAGTAATCTTTTCTTTTTACTATTACTCCACAATCAAAAAGCTCCGAGAAATTATTAATTAACCCCTCAGCCCAAGCCCACGGACCAGTCTGGCGGGCTGGGGCTGAGTCGAAGGGCTGTGAGTCATAAATAGGAAAATTAACCGAAAAACTTAAATTAACACTCTCTCCTAGTTTATGTTTTTTACTTTGAACAACTAAGATAGAAAAACAGTGAGAATGATATTTATTTACAAACTCAGTAATTAACTCTGGACTTTCTTTAGAGAGTACTGTACTATAATGCCTTATAAAATTGAACCTAGCCCCCATAAATCTATTATTATCTCTTAAACAAGATAAAGTATTAAAACAAATGTCATTAAGATTATTCATCGTGTATGGAAAGGTAGTTAAAAAATTACCTTTGTTGTCTTTGGTCAATAATCCCTTACTAAAGGGGAATGACAACCATGAGAAGATTTTAATTCCTGTGGGTACTRCAATGATCAAAGTTGCGGCCGTGAAATATGCACGTGTGTCGACCTATTAAGATAAATTTTAACCCAAACCACCTCCCCTTTTCCATAATAGCGTAATTCTACGTAGTGTAACGGAGTATAATCGCAATGAATCAGGAAAAAGGGGAGGAAAGAAAAGTTTTCAGGGTTCTCCTTCTCCCCCTACAAATAGTGTGCGAAGGTTAAATTTGTTAACTCTTAATATGGACTATGTCTTACCCTTACTTATAAAATATATTAAGGGGGCTTTCCCATGTAGTTTCTGAGGATCCCACCCATTTAATATTAATATTATTGTATATTATACCTAAGGTTGGTTTCCTGCAAATTGTATAAGATTAATGATTTTCACGTGCTTTAAAATCTTAAGGCATCGTACACTAATTATTAAATAGTTTCTTGCATATAAGGAAATTATTCTCTTTATTCTTACAAATATAGACGACGTCGATGAGTTTAGCTAGACTCCTAACTTATATAGCATAGATTTATGCATAAAGGGTAGAACCAGATTTTTAACTGTCTCTAGAGACTTAGCTAAAATATAAATACGATGATTTCCTCTTGCTTTATGAATTGAGCATTTAWGATTATATCTGCCCATTAAATATTGAGTAAGCCGTTGAACATCCGCATATGTAAAACTATCTGTACAAATATATAAACCTTAAGAGCTATCCCGTAACCTATCCTGCATTAAGAGATGCGCTAGAGCAAGAGGAGTTAACAAGGATAAGTCTTTAGGGACTATTTTAACTTTATTTACATAAAAATTAAGATAAAACTCATTTAAAATAGGTAAAGATATACTTCGAAAATTTAGGTATTTATAAGTTTTACCTGTTTTTTGTCTAAATATGAATATTCTCTATATTTACTTGAAAAAATATTAGATAAACAATTACATAAACTTACAAAATAATCCTTATGAGACTCAGATTGTATGAACCCTAATCTAGCATTCACACCTCTTGGCGGCATTTCTAATTTTCCATCTCCTAAAAGACAGCCAAATAGAATCTCAGTCTCAACCAGATGAAATGATGTATTATTTTCAGTTTTACCTTGGCTAATTTTRGCTATTTTGGCTACGTTAAGTTGAGAGTAAAGAATTAAACCCTCTATTTTATCTAAACCAACTRTGTCAAGTCTTAGCGAGATTTTACCTTATGATGTGAACCGAGCTTTACTTAATTAACGATCTTCGTCCGATYGATCGTTCAGTTCATTTAGTAGCAAAGCTAGCGAAGCAACCTCGGTTAACATATTAAACTTAGGTACAGCTTCTCGTATAACGCCTTCTTTCGAATTTTAAGTTTATCTAACTTAAAGTATAGTATGCAATATATAAAGAGAGATAGTTTTACAAAAAAAATCAGGCTTTTGGAGTACACCTTACAATTATGTAGACCCCAAATTTATTTCGGCCGTCTATAGCGAAGCATTGCGCTCAGACAACTGTAATTTACCACAAGCAACCGCGGCTGCTTAATTTCATTCGCGGCTGGGGYTACATATTGCATAACCATCTACTCTCTATTCTTTTACACATAACCTCAACTGCCGAAGGAAGGCTCCTTATTCGTCTACGACCCTGCTCAACTCCTYAGATTTTTAACGCTCACCTGCGGCAAGCGCCGCAGGTTTATCGAAGGGGCTTGCTTTCTCGAAGCGAAGGTTAGCATAAAAATAGTTGCTCATAGACTACTGAGGTTATAGGTGATTTAGAGCCGCGATTATCCATTCAATTTTGAAAATTGAAATATATAATTTTAACTCCTTTTTTTTTCCAAGCGAAGGATTCATTCTTTATTTTCTTACCTTACATGATTAATTAAATCATCCGCATTACCTCCTTAAAGTAATGTTTGGTAATAMAGACTTTAGGGTGTCCCCGGAATTTGGTTATGATATGCTAATTGTTTACAGCTGACGTAAACTTCAACATGTGATGACTTCAAACTATAAATCCTAATATTCCAATTGACATCATGGCGTAACAATATTTTGTATATATATAAACATATTAAATTTTTTTATCTCAATCTGTTAGAATTCATCTCTAGGTTYAGAGATTTTATTTTATCTAAACCACCTTCCTTAGTTAAATGCTTTTTGTCTCTTATTAAAAACAAAATCTTTTTTGGACCAAATTAAAATATAGCAAAAAATACTAGAAAAAAAAAGGTAAGAAACCTAATACAGAATAGTATATTTAAATTATTAATAGACTAGGGTAGCAATTTAGTGATCTGATATCGCTTATTTTTAATTAAAATGGTAGATTCGCCCTCAGGAAGGCGTTTAAAAGCCCGACTAATACTACTTGAATTTACCCCGATTACTATTGCAGCTTCTTTTATAGAAGAATAGACTTTTATTTCATTAAAGAATCTAGTACTTCTATAGAAAGATTGGGCCTTCCTGAACCTTTTGGGGACGAAAAGGCCAAATAGGGAAGCAGGAAAAACTAGGCAAAACGACAAGAATCCAAAAGACTCATCTCCTAATTGCTAAGTTTTTTCATAACATATTGACCGCGATACGGTTTTAGTGTATGACGGTTAAAATAATTACTAATTATCCCTGGAGAACTACACCCTAAAAATCGAGCTACTTCATTAATAGAAGGATATATTGTTGTAATACCTGTCTCAAGATCGAATACTTATTATGTGTGTCCCGGCTTCTTCTGGTCTGGTACGACCCTTTTGAGACGTTTTAAATGCTCTAAATAAAKTCCAAATTATAGCTTTGGCCAAAGTAGATAATTTAGCAATAGTCTCTTCATAATGTTTGAATCTAAGTAAAGAACCAGCTGTAGGTAATATATTGTACTTAACCTTTTGCAGGTCGATATAATACTGCTCCATGGATATTATTTATCACAATACTCAAGTATTTATAATGAAAATGAAGAATACCCATTTTTAAAGAGGGAACAATAAATAATAGATTTATTATTTTTAATTTATATTTCTAAGTAATTTATGTTAAAATATCTTCTCTTTTGGAGAGATCTATACTGCTTCCTATATATGTTTTACCATTYACTTTATTAACTCACTGATATACATCAGCTTTTCCTCGATTATAGTTTAAAATTTTTACATTTTCTGTATCAGGATTAGAATAAACTTTTAAAGGAACTTAATATTATAATTACAAAATTGCTCTCAAAACATATTTAAATTATCYAATGGACAGATTACTATAATTAAATAGTATGAAGTACTGATAAATAATACTATCCATAAGGATACTAAATAGCAATTTTGTATATACAAAACTTRGACTATATCTTAATAAGAGAAACTACATTATTATTTTCTCCGTGTAGTCTCTGAGGATCCTGCGAATAATAATATATAAAAGTATTTAATTAATAACCTCGAATAAATAACATCTACAGTTTCCTGCTTATTATCCATATAACACTGTAAAGGAGGAGGTTTATTACTGTAAACGCTAAAAAAGTATTACTAGTACCTTACAATTAGGAGGTCCCAGCATATAGGAGAATTTAACGTTAACTAATAAATACGCAAATAAAAGATATTTATCACTATCAAAGATAAACAAAAAAANGAGAATTTAACGTTAACTAATAAATACGCAAATAAAAGATATTTATCACTATCAAAGATAAACAAAAAAAAAGATTCCTTAACATAATACTGGTAATATGATACACYTATATTATAGTATATTAASTAGTATAATTTCCTTTAGTAGTATCATATTCCATRGGCAAATACAGGYGAMAATATCGACCCAGTATAAGCTAGCCTATCTTACAAGACCCTACCTTATATACTTCCCGGGATGAAATTCTTACTTTTCATTTTTAACTTTGTATTTCTATTATCACAGAAAAACAACCCTCAGCATCTACAAATYCTGTCACTCAATAGGGATCAAGTTTATCTTGACCATTCTTGTTATCACAAAAATGTGCTGCAGTATCCGTCAGAGTTGAAGTAGAATAGTATGCTAAGCGACGAGAAAATTCTAATTTTCTTTTAGGTACCTTGAACTCCCCCAGCTTGCGCACCGCTAGCCACGTAGCACAGCTTACGCACCCCACCCCCATATTTCTATCTTTACTAAGCGAACTATACCTAACACCCTCTAATAGATTACAACTAGTTAAGGATCTTCCTTTATTCCGGATTTTAGAGATCTTATGATAATCCTAAAGCATTCAAATGATTTTTAGCTTTGATAATTTCGGCAACTTTACAGAAATCTTAAAAGTCTTCTTTTTACCAAAATATGTTTACAAAAGGAATGATCTTTTCATAGATGTCGCTAAATTTGGTTACTCGATAATGGAAAGTCTCATTATCTTTATAMATATTCCCGCAACCAAAATATTCTATGAAACTTCTCACTAGTCYTTCATCACGAACATGTTGAGTAAGATTAAATTCTAATTGTACATTAGTTCCAGTTTTATAAGAAGACTTCATATTTACCATGAAACTTCAGAAGTAAACCCTACGATTCAATGAGGATGTATAATCTCTTGGTCTATCACCACTGGTCTATTAATAGGAACTATATTCGGAAAAGCTGTTTTTAAGGACTCAGAAAGACCCCCAATTATTGAAGATTTTATTGCCACAACTTTAGCCAGCCCATCCCTAGATAAATCTTCTTTTTCATCAAGGCTATGACTTCTTTTAGTAAAAGGTAATCGGCACGCTTTTTACTAAGTAGTGGGTACAAATCAAAATGATCTATTAAAACATTAAAGTCTTTCAATGATGTTACACGATATTGAATTGTAGCCAAACCGGAATGTTTACTAATCTTTCCTATCCTTAAATAGCTTGTGATAATTTCCAAGACAGCTCGATCATTTTTATGCAGCACTATTGTAAAAACCGGTTGCACGAGTCAGCCTAAGCGACTTTTATAGGTGGTGATTTGYTAATAATAACACTGAATGAACCCTCACCGTCTACGAATCCTGTTAACCCCMAAGGATTAAGAGATTCATTACTTCCTCCTCCCCTTCGGAGACTATGGGAAGAGGGAGTCCCCCTAACTTGCGCAGCACAAACTTCATTTAGCGGTAGAGAAATACTAAAAGGTCGGCTACGAAGCAGGGAAGCCCCATAGCTTAACTTACGGAAGGTTAGACTCTAATTTCATACCTCGGCTAATTAGTGAACTATGTATTAAAAACCCTACATGATCCCTTCGAGTCCTATGTGAGGGTGGGGATCCTCCGGTACCCCTACCATAGCTTACGCTATGTGCAGAGGGTTTTCCAATACTTGATTTTGTAGGCGCTACTACGAAGTCGAAGTAGTCTTCTCCACAAAAAGCCGATAAAATATTCTAGATCTTTCTCTTGAATGGGAGCGAGCTCCTGGCCCATAATACAACAATATTAAAAAAACTTTTTTGTTTACATACATATATGAATATAGTAGGGAGCTTATCCACTAACTTCATACCTTTACAAAAYAGTGGACTATATCTTAAACACCCTTCTCAAAAAACTAGTAAAAGAGTGCCTATCCCCGTGTAGTCTCAGAGCCCCCTCCCCCCGGAGAACTAGTTCCCCGGGGAACTTGTTCCATGTACTGAGGAACCAGTGCTCCTTTTTTTTTTATAAAAAAAAAGGGCAACTAGAAAAAATGAATTTTTTCTTAAAAATTTTTTAAGAGAATTTCATTTTCTCAAAAAAATGAAATTTTATAGACCCTAATTTTTTTATTCTTCGTAGAAGAATAAAAAAAAAGGGCGGGGCCTTGTCCCCGCTTTGACTGGGTCAAGGCTCGAAGGGGCGGGCGCTAGCGCCCGCCCCTTCGGAACTAGTATTTAAGGTATTAGAAAGTCCAAGCATTTTGAGGATATTACTTACGTAAGTATTACTTAACGCAGGCCTACATTTGACCCAAACTTAGTTATCTGAAGTAGGTTTAATTTGTGCGCACCTCGTAAGATACTTCTTGGTCCCTAGGGACTAGAAGTAGAATCTTTACGAAGTAGAGGTGCACACAAATCCCTACAAGTGTTTTAATTCGTACTCTGCATACTTACCTTGAAAAAGGACCTGCACACTAATAACCTGTAAAAAGTTATTCTAAGTTCCGACTGTACATTGGCGAGCATTTCAGCTCTACCTAAGCGAACCAGTCTGTAGCGATGTACTTAGCCACCGACGGTCTTTGACTAGGGAGTCGTTAACTGTTTTCGCCATGTCCGGTTGTTATTTATATTTTACTACGAACTAATAATATTAATGCCCCCTCTTAGAGCTATTTTGTGCACTTCGTAAAGATTCTACTTAAAGTCCCGTTGGGACCAAGAAGTATCTTTACGAAGTAGAGGTGCGCACAAATTCAAGTTAATTGGAGGTTATTAAAAGTATCCCTTTGCTATAGCTTTTAATTTGTATTCAAAAAATAACAACCGAGCGTATCGTGAATCAATTAAATCAGAGATAGACGCTGTTATTGCAAGCATAAATTATCAAAGAACTTCCCCGGGCGCCGTAGCGCCAAGGGATGTTCAACGGGGTCCCCGGAAAAATAAAAATCGTAGATTTTTATTTTTCCACCCCGTATAACTGAATTTTATTTGTCTTCTGATCATTATCAGATTACGAGTAACTGGCTTTTAGGTTTCATAGAGAGTGATGGTTCCGCCGGCCGGCCGCGTTTATCTTTAGTAAGATTAATATTTTAGCTATTAGCCATAAAGGAAACGAGGAATTATTTTAAGCCATTATAAGTTACTTTAATTAGCTCCTGAAGAAATCAAAGTGTAAGTATAAATCCAAGTGGACGTGGAGATGCGATGTTTAATTTCCTTATTAACGGAACGTCTTTAATTGAATCCGTTGTTATACCTATGCTGGATGGTTTAAGCTGGCATACTAAAAAGTATATAGATTACTGTGACTGGAAAGCTATATTGCTTATTCTTAAAAAAGGGCTTCATTACCTAAGCGAAGGTAAGGYCATAATAGAACAATTAACAAATAAAATGAATAATAACCGGTTAACTRCTTATCCGAAAGCTAATGTAACAGATCGTACTGCCCTTTTAGCTTAAGTAGATACAAAGAAAAAAAAAAAAGATCTCCCTTGCGGCGACCCTCTTTTTTTTGGCGCAGCCAAAAAAAGGAAGATCCTACGCCTATAGCGTTGATTATCCCCAAAAATATAAAGTTTTATTTTTCGGGAAGATCTTGAGGGGGGATGATCAATTTTTTTTTTTTTTTTTGGATCTTTTATTATAAAAACCTTCAACAAAATTAAGAAGGTAGAATTTTTATTAAATCTTGAAATAAAAAATTACTTACGAGCACGTATGTATGGAACTAATAGAGAAAGGTAAGGAAGCTGCAGAYAGCAGAGGTATTGTTTAAATCTTTGATACACTTACTGAATTTTAAGGGATCTCGCCTTCCGCAGTGTACAAAAGAGCTCATAAAGGAAGTAAATTTTTCTTTAAAAATAATTGAATGTATCTGCGCCGTAGAGTATAATTTATAACTTAGGTGTAGTGACGAAGACTTAAAAGTTAATCAGTAGCCCGGAGGACTCGTAAAACTATTACTAAGATTGCAGCTACATTGGTTACATATTGCATCAAACTAACTGTAATATAATATAAAAAATCTATGTTATATAATCAAATCTTATCTCGTGTTTCGTTAGCGTCGACCAATATTGCGAATTACTCTAATACTGTACATTTAATAGCTGCTTACTCCTTAACGTCTTTTTATGCTAGCCTAGGCTAGCCACCCTCTTTACTATTTACCGTCACGTTTCGCTTTAAAATATCGGGGTCCCCGCCCGCCTGCGGCGGGCACCCCGTAGGTCTTCAAAAAAAAAAAAATTCTTAAATATTTTTTTAATGACCAAGCCCCCCCCCCCTATTATGAATCCCCTCGGATAAGTATCGTAGGATTAATAAAAAAAAATCATTAGGGCTAGCTTAATGACAAAAAGTATACTTTTTTTACGGCTTAATGAAAAAAGTTGGCGATAGAGGGAAAAGGGTTCCAATCCCTTCATAATCCTTTATCCCCTTTAGGGGATTATTAAAGGGAAGAAAGGAAAGGGTTATAAAAAATAAATAATAATAACAAATAAAACAAAAATCGCGGTTTTTTATTTTTTATAATACAGCACTTTTAAATAAATTATATTGGCTTCCATAAAAAAGTAAGGCGAMTAAAAGAGCATAGTTTAATGGTAAAATAAGAAGCTTCAACCTTCCGGTTCTCAGTTCGAATCTAAGTGCTCTTGATTATTATAGCTTAATGGTAGAGGTCAATACCTAGTGTTGATATAGGTGTTCGATTAATCTTAATTTTTRAGTTTTGTTAAGGTGAATTAACGATAAAATTTTAATTTTACTTATATCCCTGCTTATTTTATTAAATATAGGATCTATCCTATATTGGCGGTAAATTTCATCAAAATTAGCATAAAGAGTAAAAAAACAAAGCACAAAGGGCGTTTAGTATAGTGGTTAATACATATGACTTTTAATCATCAARATGCTGGTTCGAATCCTGCAATGCCTATATATACCTTGGTTCTATAATACAGAAGTCTTCTTGCCCCTTTCCTTATTTTACTGGATACTTTTTTGATATAGGTATGCAGATGAATCTGCAACCCTAGAAAAAAAGTAYCCGGTAAATTTGCATCCTTCTTTATTTTTTACTAAATGTCGCGTAGCTAAATTTTTTAGTTTGGGCGGCACCTATAACTTTACCCGTTCTAGGTGCACCCAAAGTAAAAATTACGGATTTATTCTAAACATACCTAGGGTGAGTGGTTCCTAGTTATTTTTGATCTTTTTATCGTAGGCAGGGAACAATTATTTGGTTTCCCTCCTTGGTAGGGGATTAAGAATTAGTAACTTAATTGGTTAAGGACTTCCTTGTCACGGAAGTAGATGTCGGTTCGAATCCGATCAAATTCGTACCCCCCTGGTGGAGCGGTCTAGAAGAGGTATTTAAGAGTGATACGCTCTGAGCGAGGGCTTATAAGCCCTTACTTGTGGCGTATACCTCTAGATGCTTCTTCTGAACTATCATTTTTTATTACTACAACTTACAATATAATGATTACTCTTCTGAATACCTTATTTCACGTGAAACCAAGGTTTTGGACCTTTCTTACAATAATCATAAACTGTGTTTGGTAACCTCTCAGTATTTCAACAATTATAGACCGTTACTTTTTGTTTATAACGACTTTCCAGTGGCTTTTAAACGAAAGAGTGGAAAATATGTCCGCGTTTCGAAGTACCGATTAAGAAAATTGGACTTTATAGCAAAATCTATTATAATACAAAGATGGTAACGGAAGCCTTGAATTAGGATATAATTATTATTTCCAGACCTATTAATTCGATTATGTACCTAGTTAAAAGGAGTTGAACGAAAAAGCCCTATTGCACTGAAATTTAATAATACATTATTGGGAAAAGTATAGTGCGACCTGCACTACTCACACTTTTTATTAAGAACCGAAGGTTATATTATCACGTTTATTAGTGTAATCTCATTACGTAACCCCCCTCCTTCATATTTCATTTCGTATAAAGTAGCCTGAATTTTGGACATCTGAGAAGGGGCTATTATACGGGACTTTATGGATAAAAGTATTATCTCTTTCATGATCAAGACCACAGTTTCCAAGGTATACATCGAATATACTAAATCAGGGGAGCTTGGTTTTCGCCCAGTGGGCAAACCGGTTATAGGGTTTAAATAGAGTACGTTTGGGTAAAAGTCTTTTAAAATTACAAAAAATAACTTTAAAATTTGAAAAGCGCTGGCAATTGGTATCAAATTCATTTTGGTACTCATAAACAAAACCATTTATAATAAGTGTCTCTTAACAATAAATTCAACAAAGTTTATATCCCAATTCAAATTTCCACTAATTTCTAATACCATTCATATTCAATAGTACCAAACGAGTCTTATGAATTCAAATGATATATGTAATAAAAGTTACATCGCCTATTCGACTTTAATTAATGTTAAAATTTCAAAATATTAAGTACACCTATTTCAAATACATTTAGTACGATTAATCGTTACCGAGGGTCGAAAATAAGTACGGGATGTTCGATTATAGGGATAAAAGTAGGGAAAACTATAATCGTGTATTAAGCCTTACTTGTAAGCTATACAAATAAAAGTGTTGATATTACTAACGTGTAGAAACTTTATTAAGATAAGAATAATAATGATTCAAGATTTATATAACATTACCCGGCTTATGATTACTTTCACCGGTTTTAAATTGAGGGGTTCCGCCCCTAAATTGGAGGATCGATATAAATTATTTTTGATAACTCCGTGTTGAATTTCTCCATACTGTAGATATTACTATATACAATCATAGATAGTATAAATAGGGCAAGTAGCAGTGCATTGTATTTTAGGGTACAATCCTACAGAATGCAAGATAATATGTCTGGCTACAGGCTGCACTCTTGCAAGACGCAAAGTGCATTATGCATGGATCGGTCGGGAATGGCTATACTAGACCAAACAGCAATGCATGGGGTGGTTTAGAACAGTACGCTTTAGTTAAGGGCTTATAAACTTTCACCTATGGCGTGCACCTCTAAATACTTCTCCGTTACATAATTATCTTTATTATAACTATATAAATTTAACAATTACTCCTTTAAATACTTTATTTGACGTAAATAGGTTTTTAACCTTACCGATACCAATTGGTAGTCGATTCGATCGACTATGGATAGCTTAGAAAATACGAGACAGATATGAGTTCAATACTTATAATGTAATATTGTAATGGTTTTAATTATTCGTACTTCAACACTTCGTTCCACAAAAATTATATACCGATGTTTATAAAAATTGTAAAAATTAAATGTTTTAAAAATGATAACTTCAATATGATATCATCAACCTTTGTTTAGCGTTTTATTTACTACGATCTCCGTTACGATATTAAAACCCTTATTTGGCGTTTTAATGTACTCGAGTACCTTTTAAAGAGTGTTTCATTACGTAACAGGCCACGTAAGCTCAAACAACAACGTTTTGGAACCTGAAGTTATGATCTACCTGTTTTTTGACAATTAAAACCGATTTTTTAATATAAAAGTAGTTATGTTTACACCATCCGAACCGATAGCTTTGGCAAAAGCGGTTACGTATAATGTAATCAAACCGCCTATTTTACTTAATTTGGTTAGGACAAGTTAATCCGTACCGACTACCAGATACGATTTAAACACCGAATCATATAATTACACTCCCATAACTCTTTTCACTTTTCCCACGTCCGCCTTATATATATTAAGTTCAATATTTATAATATTTTAATTTTCTAACCTATTTAATCAATATAACGTTACTAAGCGTTAATGAAAAAAATTTAAAACGTTTCATTGATTTGGAATTACCTTTTATTTACGTTCCGTTCAAAAAAATTTTTATATCAACAAACGTTCATAAATCCTGTTTTAACTGTTTTTATTATTTGATTTACCTTACGTTTGCCATTTGTAAACACCTAAATCCAATTACGACCCGTAATTATCGATTTAAATCGTTTTAATGTATTGAGTATGTATAAAAACCATTATCCCTAATAGCCCCGAAACACCTATAGTTATAGCTTTAAAACTAATAACATTGAAGGACGTTAACGTTTACTCTGATCTCCTGGTCGAATATATATGAATTAGAAAGTCTATGATGTATGAAATCGACCTAAACCTTGAGGATAATATTATTGATTCGCTAGTTAAAAAGCACAAACTCTATATCGTAAATACATATATTCTAGCCTTAATATTCCGTTACCTGAAAGAAAAAATCCAACAATTTAACTTACTAAATGATTTCTATGAATTATTTTCGAGCTAGACGTTAGACATATATTAAACAGTGAATTTTACTATCAACAAGGCCTTACGGATCCAACTACAAATCAAAAGCATTAATACCCTAAGGGGTAGGAAAAGCTGCCTTGCACAATCTTTATTCGAAATAACGTAACTTATCGATGTACCAGACTAGGAGGATAAAGGTTTATACCTAACGGAATTTGTAAAAGGATATTACTGTATGGAGTAAAAGAGACAATTATTAAAACAATAGAAACAAGGCGTAAAAATACCTAAACATATACATACTTTTTAAATAAAAGGTAAAGGCTACTAAAAAAAAAGATTATAATCTTTATTTACGACCAAAGTATAATATACTTTTACCTAGGTATATATTGTAGAACATATCCAAATACGAAACCACTCCTCGAACGATGGAAATAACCCGTTCCGACATGATAGAAGCAGCCGAAATACCTAAAACAGTCCGATCAGCTATGAAAAAATCGGTCAAAACACAAAAACAACCCGCTTCAAGAATTAACGAACGGTGTAAAATTCTAATGCGTACCTTACAAATCGATACCTATTAATCACGACCTTTTTCGTAACCTTTTTCCGTACCGTTTTTTTACGGATAGGAGCGACCTTACAAAGTTAACTAACTTTGAAAAAATATAAAATAGAAATAACAATTATGACGACGAGCTATATAACGTACTTAATAATAAAATACGCGTTATAATTAATATATATATAAAATTGGATATTAAGTTATCTTCATTTTATATCATTTTACCCGATATACGTTTCAAATATGTTAAGAAATGAAACATATATTACTTTATATGTGTATATATATTCATAAAGTATTACGACCTCTGAAAATCCCACTTCAATATAATGATTAATTACGAATTTTATGATAGGGATTAAACCTGTACAACCTGGGAATCCATAGAATGATAATAAGAAAACGCAGATGAAAACCTATAGGGAATCTTTACCACCTTATTAACTAAGGTCTGAAAGTGCTAAGAACCTTTAAACCGAAATATAAAGGAAATAAACTGTTTATGTAAGTAATGATAAAAACCTGACGCAAAAACTAGGAATTCGAATTTATATTTTTAAACTAGAAAAGGACTTATAGGCCTTGTATTTAAGTTCCAAGATATCGTTTAAAACCTTGATACACCGATAACCAAACATTTAATTAGTATTTTTTAAAAAATAAAACTGAAGGTAAAGGCTAAATGAACAAATTAAACCTCGTCAAAACTATTTATCACATTTTAGATTACAGATTTAATGTTTATCTAAGGTAAAACAAACGTTAAAAGCATAGGTATTAAGGAGGAAACTTTAGTAATAAGGGATAAAGACGATTGTTCGTAAATGGAAAAAACGTATTGAAATTGTAATATTACTTGCAAAAATAAATACGAAGCTTTATAGGTTTGTAAAAACGGTATATCTTATACGAAAAAGTCGGTTATTAGTTTACAAATCACCCTGTTTAGAAATGAATTAAAATTAAACAACAATTTTAAATCGAGTGTAAATTTAAGTATGGGATAAAAGTTAATTCTGTAATATACGTAAACGAGTATAAAAGTATAAATAATGGATACAAAGCTTATCTTTACGAAGATATATTGAAAAAGCACAACCCTAAATATAATAATGCGTACCTATTAAATTACGACGATAATAACGCTTAACGTATTTTCTCTGGCCTATAAAACGCCTCTTTGATATATATTACAGACCTGGATTACGTAAATAAAGTGTTTAACGCCTCTATGGCATTTTAATTCACGCTTTTCAATAGATACGAAAATAGGTTTCAAGGTATGATACCTGATACTAGCATAGTCGAAATTTTAACGGCTGGGAAGCGGTAATTCGACGCGTTTGCAACGAAGTTTCCGAAGTTTCGGTTAAACTAAAAAGAAAACCACCGAAGGATTTTATTTCATAAAGTTCAATCGTCGTCGTTCTAAACGGTCGCTATAAATATGAGTTTCGAACCAATTAAGTTTTACGTAATAAAATTAAAAACATTATTTTTACTTCTATTAGCTAATGAAAATAATTTCGGAATTAATGTCCGAAATACGACTAATTAACTTACTGGCGCTTTAAATGGCGTATCCGTATCGTTTCGAATTAAGTTTAACTACTAATAATTTCTTTCCCAAAACACGTATAATTCAAATTATTTCTTAAACTTGGCCGAAATTGCGATTTTTATACCCCCGATTCGGATGCCCGGCTATAAAACACCTTTTACGCCTGTTTTACGTCTTAGATTATATGAATATAGAAAAATACTCACTTAAAATTATCGAAAACTTTTGCTATAAATATTAGCTATATTCATAAGCTTTACAGCGGTTTAAATTCCGCCTTTAAAACGATATAAACTTTAATTACAAAGTGGTTATTAATAATATAGACTTAAAGAGTTAACCGGTCCTTTACGCCATTGATGCGGCAACGTTGTTTTAGATTTCTAAATTCACATGAAGCTTTTTTATTATCAATTATTAAAACTTTTTAGTTAACTATTAATTTAACGTTTACTTAAGACCATTAAACTAAATTGTTCATGGTGCTAACATGGCCTTTGACTTTACCGAATGATGTAATAAAGTCCGGATAACGCGTAATAAATATAAAAAAATATTAGTAAAATCCTTATAAGGTATTGAAGAGAATAAATGGTACTATGAACCGGTTAAGAAAACTTATTTAATATTGTTAAAAAGACTAAAATGTATTAATTTTAAGAAATCTATCTTTTAAATACTGGTTGGCGCCATTAATAACACTTTTGGTTTAAGTAGGCTTATTCCTACACTCCTCATCTTTAGTGCCTACCCGAGGATTTTTACAAACGAAAATATTTTCAGATCACGCTCTATTTTAACAAACAGGGGCTAGGGTACAGCAAAGATTTTTGCGAATAGCCTCTATTAGTACTTCGCTAGTCTACAAATGCAGTAAAACAGAGAAGATTTTTAGGTTGCACCAATCCACAACGGCAACATAAAAGTAAACGACGGTATCGTTACTTAAAAATACCAAAAAATATTTATTTAAGATCCTTTTTAAAGACGTTAAGATTAACTATCAGAAGTCTTAAAGTTCGGCAAGTAGGCAAATAGATAAGTTAATATTACTACGGATATTATTATTATAAAAACAACTAAGTCTCATATCCAAATAACAAATAACTTTCGACCTTTACCTATAATAATAAACGACCTTCGACCTTACCCTTTATATCAAACCTTTGCCCCTACTTTACTTTTTTTCTATCCCTTACGCCAATTTAATCTTTGAAGATTGTTGCTTTAGATGAAAATACCAAGTCTCGCTAAAAAAGCCTAGACGCGCAATTTAATATTTAGTCACCAAATTTATACACGATTTCATGCCAAGTTACCAAGCCCCTCGCTCACCAAGTTTTACGCAAGCTAATACCTTAAGATAGCTCTTCTAACGCTAACTTTAAATCCATTACCGATGGAGTTAGGAATAAGTAATTAAAGCCTTCGGACTTTTTTTCTAAATATTACAATGAAAAGCTTTAGGGATATGATGTCGACGAAGATTTATCGGAGAGGTACTTGATTAACTTCGTTGGCTATTATATCATCGACCACGATAAAAGCGAAGTTTTTAACCGTGGTAGTTGTATTTTCCCACAATACCGTAAATTCTTTAACGACTAGACCATGACTATATAATGAAGAATCCAAAAAAATATTAAATTAATATTAAAGCCAAAACTTGAAGTACAAGGGATTGAAATATCAAAAATACTCCGTCAAGTTAGTAAAAACCCAATATGAGCTGACCCAGCTAAAAAAAAATACCTTTTAAAACCGAAACCTAAAAGACAGGGTATTAAAAAACATTATCGCCCTTACATGCATTCTAAGGGATCTCCACTTTACCATTAGCTAAGTTAAGCCTCTTTATGCGCTAACGATAATAATAAACCTATAAATATGCTAGAAAGTCTAATACCTTTACGTAATAATGCGGAATATGCCTTTAGTAGTGGTAAAGTATACGAAGTAATATCTACCAACGCAGCAAAAGATATTAACTATAAGTTCCTTATGGATTTAGTTAAGATTTATAAAAATATAAAAAAGTATAACGGAAAGCTTTATAAACCTTTCGTTATAAAGGTAATACCTTTACTCAATATTTATAAGTGAATAAAAGCTTCCTTTTTTGGTTTTTACTCACTTTTTCCCGAAATTCTTACAGGGTACGCCGAGGACCATTACCTGACCTTTCTAACCTAAGCAACCATAATCTGCGAAATTTATAATAATAAAGAAAGCTACTTCGAATACGATAACTATAATATTATACCATTTATACTAGGCTACTAAAAAGAAAACTACGATAATAACGAGAGAGAAAAAAGGAAGGAAACGCTAATAGATATGGTAAACCAGATACTAAATAAGTTAATGTTATTCTAGCAAGTAACAGGGAAAGCCTACCTTAGCCAAGCTACACTTCGCGAGAAGCTATGGATAGACGTTAAAAGCGTTAGTGAATTCGAATACGCCTTATAATGCCTGAGTGCCATTTACGAAGATTTTTCTAGCTAACTACGTTCCTCGTTCGTAACCGTAATAACAAATATATTAAACTCGCTCAGTATATACCCATATACCGGTTACTTCTTCGAAGAAATAAAAAAAACCTTACACTAATTAATTACGTTGACCGTAATTATGGTATTGGTACCTTCAATGCTTCAAGTCTGGCTTATTAATTATAAATCAGAGCTAACAGATATTTTGACGCCAATAGCGTTAAGATTTAAGTGGATTTATTAACCGTTGGAATTATCATTGTGATGGTGATAAAAAAAATTGGATCGTGATGAAATTAGATGTTAGTAAACTTATTAGCCCCCAACCAAACGAAATAATAAAAAGGTAACATACTACATCTAATACCTTACCACGTTCGAACCAAACTACTGAAATTGATTTATAGATTTAATTTGCGACGAGTCATTTAACGATAATGATAATACTAAACAAATAAGTTAGTATTAAAATATAACTCCTATTATGGCTAAGTAATTAGCTGACCACACCCTTTTGTATTGTTTAAGCGGTAAAAACCTCTACATTTACCCTAATAACGCTGTTAATCCATCAAACACCTTTAATTATCGCGATCGTTACACGAACCACACGATTGAAGGTATTATACCAAATACAAGTGCAATAAAGTATTTCACAGGAGGTTATTTGAAATACGTAGCACTGTAGAGGCAAAATACTACGGTTAATAAAAGTAATTGTCACGATATTAACAAGGCTAAAGTTGGCTTCATACTAAGCGAATAACTATCATTATTAGGGATAACAGAAATTTAAACTATTATTAAATCGATCACGTTCTATATTTTCAAGTCCCCTACCCCTTTTCATTTTTTCTGAAAGGATATAAAAACCCTCAGTAATAACATTAACATTAACGCCGGCGAGTTAGTTAAAAACAGCCAAAGGTTTTCTCTCGCCTTCAAGTAGCGGTACCTATAGTTTTATCTTTAAAGCCTAAAGGCATTAACATTAAACCTGAAAAAGCCAAAGATATATTACCTATACTGGCGTCTTAACCACCCAACCGTTAATAGGCTATACAAAGTCCTAAAATCTCCAGGGTGAAAAAAGATACAATACTTCATTATAAAAAAAATCGAAAAGCTTTGACACCAATATTAAATACACACCTAAGCCCTGCCAAAATTTAAATTTATATTAAAAAACGATAAAGACTTCAACTGTAAAGTCTTTATTAATGTATTTTACTTGAATAATGAGCCTGCTTTTTATCATATTTACTCTGTAACCTTTCTTATGGAGCTAAGTTTTTAAAATACTTATCGGTAAAGGATACTGAGAAAGTGTTAAAGATTGTGTGGATTAATACGTATTTGGGTCTATGTAACGTCGTCGTCCACGATACCGACACTAACTTTACGACGACAAAGAGTTAGGAAATTACTAAGATAACGGGTATTTAGTACAAATAGTTACTTATAAAAGCTTAATAAAGTATTAGAAAGGTTAAAAAGGTATACGCACTACTTAGCCGAGCGTATAATATCCTTATATTTTAAATTGAAAGCTTTAAGAATCTAGTGACACGTCTTAAAACAGCGGTAAAGAACCTAAACTATATTATAAGCCCTAACATCCTAATACTAACGCTACAGATATTCCAGGAGTAACTATGCCAAATAAGTGAATCTTTGCAATTAGTAAATTACTAAACACGGGTGGCGGCTTACAGCAACGCATTAAAGAATCTGCGGAAGGAATTGGAACGCCGCCAAGTTAATGATGCCCTTAATACTAAGAATGGCCCTACAAAAATCTAAGTATTTACTCTGTCATTATATAGTAAAGTATTAGTATAGCGAAAGCCAGGCTAATTAGAGGGCCTACATAAAACCTCAAGTATCGCTAACTTTGAAGTAGTTATTAAAACTATCAACGGTCCAGTAATTTTTCGTACCACCTATGTCAAACCTTATATTAACGCTAATAACTATAAAGACCTTTATGCCAAACGGTCGAGCAAATACGAGCCTCCTCTACCTATAATTAACAAATTGATAAAACACCGCCAACGCGGTCGACCCCCGAAGAAAAGGAACGTTAAAGATAAGAAATACACACCGAACCGTATTAATAATACTATTTACATAAGAAGTAAAGAAAAGGATAACAAAAGCTTGGTACTAAAGCTTCGAGTATAAGGCATTATAAAAACCTACAGCAAACCCTTTCAGAAAAACAATAGGTTCGAAATTAATGGTTTACTAGTTTAAAGAGTCGTATAGTTCGTGTCGAAAGCCGATTTTAATCTTTAATACCCAAGTATTACGATCCTAAAGTCAATGATTATCCACGAGATTAAGGGTAAAACCATAGGATGGGCGTACGAGAAACCACGCTTAATCGTTTAAGGATACGGCGATAAAAGCCAAACCTAAATCTTTACGTCACCGTCAACGATTGAAAAGAATATCTAACTTTTAATAGTCGTTTAAGTACCAAGTTCATTAGCCAAAAATGAAGTAAAATTTACGTGTAATAGCCGAAATATGATGTAAGCCTACACCTAATAAGCAACAAATTTATAACGGATTATACTATTAAAATTATTACAAAAACTACAAACTATTTACCTTTGAGGGACAGTAATACTATATATTAAGCCTTCATACAGATAGACTTAACTAGACACCTAATAATTCCTAACCTACCAATTATACTTCTTATTCCATCTAAACATAAAGTTTTCGACATACAACCTATACTTACTAATGGCGTAAAAGGAAAACTTCTACCTAATAAGTGTATAAATTAACTATACTCTTTTCTTTTGAGCTGCTAGCTTCGTAGTATTATAACATCAGGCGAATAAGAACACCAAGTTTAGAAACTTAAAGCTGGTTACAACGTTAGTGAAGGGTAGTTAACTTAACATCAATAGATTGTTAGTCCGTATACTTAAAGTCAATCCCGACTTTAACTTTCGCTGAAAGGGCTCAAATACTGACTTCTCTGTAATAGATAAGATTGATGTAGCTAATCCTTAACGGTACCTAAAACAACATGCTCGTGACAGCTTTATTGCCACCCTATATCAATCGAAGGCTTTTTACTACCTATTTATCACGACACAAATATAAAACCTAATAAATATCGATTTTGATCGGCTAAATTAAAGGTTTCAATGATAAATACGCATCCTAAAACAAGAGATCAATAAGATTTTGATCGACCTATTGCGAGCCAAGTGAATAATCTTTATAGACAGGTATTTTATAAACAACACTTATCTATCTCTACAAATTGGCTTCCTAATAACCTTCGTTAAGAAAAAAAAAAAAAGGATCAATTTAGTATCATCAGCTGCCTAATACACTGGGTCTTAATCAAATACAAAAAGATTGTACAAAGTGTACTAGGTTTAAAAGTCTACGGCATCATAATAGACTTCGATATATATATAATACTATGGGAAACACTCAACATTACCACCAGACAATTGAAGATTTCTCCTATCCTAGTAATGATTTATACCGACTTAAAAAGCCTATTCGAATTCCTTTCGAAACTCGGAACCACGAGCGATAAACGCTTGATAATCGACGTAATGGCATGCCGCTAAGCCTATGAAAGGAGGAAAATTGAAGAGTTCCGGTGACTAAACAGGGAAAACAATCTTACTATCGATATAACGAAGATATCGTCAAATAAAGCCTTTAAAACATTTGTAAATAGTAATAAGCTAACCATACATATCGAAAGCTACGTTGATAGACCATCCGGTAAGGATAAGTCACGTAGCGGTAGTTAAGAATATACTAAAGAACAGGAAAACTGCCAGGGAACTAATAATAATAACTTATTTAATTAGTACAGCTGAATTAAAGGCTTACACCAACCTGCAGTGGAAAAACATTTTATGAGAGTCGATAAAGTCGGATCTCGAAGTCGTAGAGCAATTGATATCAATTAGGGTCAATTTAAATACGAATAGGTGCTATTTAATGTAAAAGTTAATTGGAATTAACAGGGGTTTGGCCAGTTAACGAAGTTGTAGTTCAATGCCTACTAGAAAAGATTGGTTAATCATAATAGCGTAGACGTATAAACTAAAAAGCCGCCAATATTGGAATAGTAGTATTTGCAATGCAGTAGATCAGCTTTACTTACAGTAAAGTTAACTAGACCAACTGCAAGTTAAGTGCATTGTTTTATATGGACCTATTGTATAGTATGCAAAGTAAATACAGTATATACTCACTTCTCACTAGGGCACAAGCTACGCAATCGGCTATACAAATTACTACGCAGACCGCTTAGCAGTTAGCCAAACCTAGAACAATACATCCGTCACTTGATCACGCAATACTACTGTTACTTCGACCAATCGAAACGAAAACATTGCAAAGTCTAAAGCTCTACCAACAATACTGCAAACGAAAGTTACCGATTACCGAATTATCAAAAACCATTTAAACGAAAACGGAATATATAGAGATGTAGTAATATACGACATTATATAAAAGAAACTAATCTTGAAACTACAGACTCTAATCGAAATAATATCTCTTTCTTTTCATTTGAAGAAAAAAAATGACGATTAAAAGTATTTAATGAAAAAAAGGACTTATTAAGGGTATATGAAACGTAAACCTAATACAAAAACAAATAAGTAGGCTAATAACTTAAGGTAATAGGAAAAATAATTTATACAATTTACGAGATGTTCGTAAATATCAAAATTGACTTTCAACTCACCTTTGATTTATTCCTGAAACTATTATAACAAATTCGAGAGATATATACAAATAAATACACAATACGAAAAATGGATAATAATAACTTTAAATAATACATAAACATATTTTCATCATTAAACCGTTTTTTATCTATATTACAATTTATACAATTGTTCTTATCTCCGACGGTCATAAGTTGGAACATGTAACATAAGAGATTATATAATAATACAAATTATTCTCAAAAAGTTGAAAATAGGAAACGAAACAAACACAAAAAATACGAACTATTATTTATAATATTAAGAAACTAAAATGGAAGTAAAAACTAATCGGTAAATCTAAATAAATGTTAGGATTTCTACCCTATGTTTGATATTAATGGTCTTGCGGATATTACCACATATCTCTATAGTTAGTAAATAGCCACGCTGTAGAGTATACCTTTCTAAGAGTGCACAGTAACGTACCACTCCGCAAAGTGCATTCCTGCAGAGCTTATAATAGCGTGCCACTAGCTGGAAGTGGCATTTGCAAAGTGTACAATAAAATGCCACTGCCCAGACGGAAGATTATCAGAGTGCATAGAAAGGTGCCACTACCCGAATAAAAGGTTTAAAACCTCTTTCCCGTGGCGTGCACTCTCAGAATTCTTTTTTTCCTTTACTTAACTTATCTTTACTATTATAATACCAATTTTGACGATTACTCTTTTACTCTTTCACGTTTACGCAAATAAGTAAAAACCTTACCAATACTAATTAGTAACCGATTAAGTCGATTACAAATAGTCTAGCACAAAATAGATAAACCGAAGTTAAATACTTATATCAGGATACTGTAACGGTTCCAACTATTTGAATTTTATTATCAAGATGTATAAAACTATATAGGAGCGTGAAACTACGCAGGAACTCTATTGAAACTCGAAGTATAACAAAAATGTAAGATTCGGAGTAACTTAAAAAAAATATTTGAATCCGATATTATTAACCAATTAGTAATCTATTTACTAAAAAGCCCTGTTACGTTACCCATAAACTTGTTTTGGCGCTTCAAACACACCCGGGTACTTTTTCAAAAGCCTTCTATTACGCATAAAGCTATATGAGCCCAATAAGTTTCGAAGCCCTCCATTAAAACACGTCCGACCCGAACGCAACATCTAAACCGCTTATGAAATCCAAAAACGGATAAAACGTAATATCCAAACCGCTTACGAAACTCAAAAGCAGTTACGATACAATACCCAAACCGCTCGTATATAACAGAAGCAATTACAACAAGACATCCGAGCTGCTTACTAAACACGAACTATGTCTTATACACAAGCTTATACACATATATACCTCCTTATATTATTTTTCTCTTTTTTTTTCCTTGTCCGCATCCCTTCACTTACACACCACCTCTTATTGTAGGTTTGATAATTACTACGTTTGAATTTCCTAGCCGTTTAATTGGTATAACGCTTATGAAACATAAAAAAAACTAATTTGAAACGTTTAACTAGTTTGTATTCACGCTTTATCAATACTTTATTTAAACATCACTTGTACTAGCTACACCTTATTTTCTTTACATTTGCGTATTTTTATGCTTTTCGTTTTTGGTTATTTGAAACAAACTATATTCATTATTACATTCTAAATGCAACCACATCTCATCTACTATGTAAAACCAATATTTCCACCGCTCCAAAATTTCAGCTGCACGTAGCAACCTCTCTACTGGCTGTTCCAGTACACCTTAAACTCCCAAAAATATAGCTCTACCGGTGCCTGACCTGTCAGAAGCCAACGAATATATAAACTTCCTATTCACGAACACGTTGTTTGGTAATAGAATTTTAAAGTATTTGGACCTTAACTTGTAAGATAATAAGATAGAGGCATTAGTAGAGGATTTAAACCCTTTTGCGGAAAATACGTATGTTATTAACGCAATATTTAACTAACATAGCAGCGAAATAAAAGGGAGCAACCCATTCAACGATTTTGAGGAGTATTTAAAAAATTGGACGCCGGATATATAACGTGTGATCGATAGTATAATTTCTAAAATAAATCAAAAACTATTATTAAAAAAAGGTATTGATATAACCGGTAATGATAATAGCCGTATTATAAAAGCCTTATAAGTAATGGCCCAACTTATACAAATATCAAATAAACCGATGATAAATTGATAAAATTAAAGTTTATAAAGAAATACTGGTTAAGAACGCGACAGGATTGCCTTTTTAAAATGATAAATAGTAAACGAGAAAAATATTCGCAAATATAAGGAACGAGGCGCTTAGCAAGGCTAAACGCGTGTTGTAAAGTAGAAACGAAGTTGAAAGAGTCGACGAAAAAGGAGGAAATATTACAAAGATTGTCCATAATACGTGTTAAATACGAACCCTTTCTGAAACGCAATTTTAAATAAAGACTAAGGTGAAACCACGTTTCGAATACCGTAAACAACCAATTTGGCTAAGATAAAAAACGGCTCGGATAAAGATAACAGCCCGTTCGAGGACAATATAAACAGTATAAAACATCAATACATACCTTACAGACTAATACCCATTAACTAAAACCTTTATCGTAACCTTTCACCGTATCGTTTGGCTATTAATGAAAGGGACTTTACAAAGCTTACCAAATTCACCAGGTTTTAGAATAGGGACAAAAACTATAACGGCGAATCATGCGACGAATTTGATAATTAAATATATGTCATATTGAATATATATAAAAAGCTGAATATTAAATTATCTCATCTTCATGTTATTTTACCCGGAATAATATTGAAATAAGTAATAAAATAGTTTATATACCACCTTAATTAGATTTTATTTTTTTACAAAGTACTATAATAGCCGAAAATCATAATTCAATACAGAAATTCACTATAAGATTTACTATAAGAACTGGATTAATATCATTTGGAAATCCATGAAAAATTAGCGTAAAAATGCTGATGAAAACCTATAAAATATGTTTAATATCCTATGAGCGAAGTTCTGAAGTTGATAAACGGCTTTTAAACCAGAATATAAGAGTAATATATTATTGATCCAACCATTAATAAAAACATACCACAAAAACCTAAATTTCAACTTAAAGTATTTAAGCTAGAAACGTATTTGAAAAATATTTATTTAAGTTTCAAAATATTGTTCTAAACCTTTATACGCCGATGAGCGAATTCAAAATCAATATTGGTTACCGACAAAATTGAAGGCGAAGGCCAAATTACTATGATAAACCTCGTCAAAATCATCCACCATATTTTATATTGAAGGTTTAAAGAATATATAAAGTAAAGTAAGAACCCTAAATACGGTAACCAAATAAAAGGTATTGAAGATGAAGCTTTAGAAATAATGTATACAGTAGTTATTATCGAGGAAGATATTACAACTAAAGGCGAAACTTACTGCTTTTATATAAATACTCGCAAAAAAGTATATGGTATTTTATGGGTTTTCAAAACCGTTATAGTACATACGAAAAAATCGACTATTGATTGATTAACCACCAAATACGCCAGTAAAATCGTATTAACTGATAGTATAAAACCAGTTACCTACCTGAAACCTAAATGAAAGCCAATTTTAGAAAATAAGTAGCGGAATACGAAAATAAAAAGGATAAATTCGATGCTTACCCTTACGAATACACTTTTGGAAAAGAAAACTTTAAAGAGGATAATACTTACCTAGAAACTTAGGATAAACAAACCGCCCAACGGATTTTTATAGGCTTACAAAATATCTCCTTTAAATATAGTGTAGGCTTGGATTACGAAAACGGCGTATTAAACGCATATATAACGTTGTAGTTCACGTTTTCCGACGGGTACGATAACCAATTTCAGGGTATTAAACCTAATACCAGCGCGACTAAAATTTCAACCACCAGAAAACGACAATTCCACGCGTTCGCAGCGAAATTTCGGAAATTCCAACTCAACCGAATAGGAAAACATCGAAATGTCCTATTCGGTAAAGGGAAAACGTCGTTATAAAAAACAGTTGTTGTAAATACGAGATTCTAATTTGTTAAGCTTTATGTAATATATTTAAAACCGATATTCCTACATTCGTTAGCTAATATCAATAAGTTTGAAATTGAGGTCCGGAATACAACCAACTAATTCATTCGCGCTTCGGATAACGTATCCGTATCGCTCCGACATGAATTCTCCTACTTATGATTTTCCCCCCTTACTCGTATTTTAAAAGCTATTTACATAACGTAAATGGAATTACAAATATTACACCGCCGAGTCTCATACTTAATTGCGAAACTCTTTTTACAACTACTTTACGTCGCGAGCCATACGGATATAGAAACAGAAACGCTTAAAGATATTAGAAAGTAATGTTTTGATTGCTAATTAGACTTATAATTTCTACGACAGCTTGAATTATGTTCTTGAAATGATAGAAAGCTTAACTATGACATAATTATAGATATAATATACTTTAATAACTAGTTAATATTAAACGCCGTTGACATAACAATAGTATTTTAATCTGCGAAGTTTACGCGAAGCCTTTTCTTTATAAACTTTTAGGATACTTTAGTTAACTATTAGTAAAACGTCCGCTTAAAGCTTTCGGAATAAATCACCTTTAACGCCGGAATAATTTTAGACTTCACCAAATAACGAACCAAAGCTATTATCTCTGGTAGTGATTTAAAACATATATCAATAAAAGTATAATAGGGTATTGAAAAATGTAAACAATACTATTCGCCGCTTGAAAGTACGTATATAGTATTATCTAAAACGTTAAAAGGTACTAATTCTAAGGAATTTATTTCATGCATAACGGTTAATATCGTTGATAATATTTTCAGCTCGAATAGACTAACACTTACGTTTATTATCTTTAGTTCTTACCTAAAGATTTATATAGATTTTATATTATCATTCATTATGTTACCAAAAGAGAATGTTATAGCGAAAGATATATTAATAATACGTTTTTTACAAGTTGAAAACGATGTTTCGAAGAGTTGGCCACAATGCACAGCCTATATAAAACCAGCGTTTTGAACCAACTCTTGTAGTTTAAGGTCTCAATTTGAAAGCCTAAAGATGAATAAACTAGCCTTTGGAATTGAATGGATTGAAAAGCAATAATATACTCGTTCATTTAACAAAGAGTATGAATTCATTTCGCTTCATAATGGTACAAAAATATAAAAGGAAAAAACATTAAAAAAAAGGCTCGGAACCGCAATTCTACAAATGATACCAGCGGAAGCACTTTTATGATAACGGATATAAGCCGTCCCTAAATCTAGTATACCTCCCGGATAGCACTTTCGAACCGTTAAAACTACATGAAAGTGGTTCGCCTATACTAATACCATTGACACCTCGCTGTCGAGGCCGTCAACTTAGCTCTAAAAATGAAAAAAAAAAAGCCCTAAAACCTTAGTTATAAGCTCTTTTATTAATTAAAAGGAAATGGAAAACCGTAAACTTAGTTTAAAACTTCGCTGCGAAGGTATTATCACCGACTTAAACGCCTTATTCCAATAATTTGTATAAACGGAAATCTTTACTTTAATTAAATAAGGTTTTTATTGCTTCAAAAGGTTCCACCCAACAATTCACGGCGTTTACTGAAGTTTTTCTATATTTTTTTGTAAACGAAGTTAAAGATAAGACTGGCAAGCCTTACGAAAGGACTCGTTTTGCCATAAAGAGGTATAACAACCACAACAAGGATATTGTTACCCAGTCACCCACCTTATAATAAGTAAGCAATTATTTGATTATCACTTTCGTAACCTCCCTTAATACCCCTTATCACTTATATATTAAAACTCGTATAATTACGTCAACTTATATATCATCGGAAGAACGTCTTAAAAGAAGTATTGATGCCGATATACCTATAGAATTTAAAAATATTATTTACTCATAACGATTTTACATATTGTGAAGCTACTTTACAGACTTGATAAAGCTAAAATACATTAGTATAACACCTATTCAAGATATTATAGGGAAAAGATCGGAATAACCAGCTCGACCTGCGATCTATACCTGTTTATTTTAATAATTCGTTTCAAAAGCTTTATACTAATAGATATACTGACAAATAGCACGTTAATTTTATGTAACTCATCGTTTTCCATATCTTAAAAAAGGAAGTTTTGAAAGGCTCTTCTCAAAGTAAAATCCGAAAAGTACCTAACTAGAGACCGTATAATCGACTTTAACGGCGCAACAATCACTTCTTGGACTAGCGTTGAAAACCTTACGTAAAAGGAGAAATTTCAAAATATTACTTTCGCTGTTTTGGGTAATACAAAACGAGTCGACGAATATAAATACCAATGTGTACGTAGCATTTTGATTGCTTTAATAACATAAAGGATAAAAGAGTTTAACATTTCAGTCGCCGTTTATTACCAAACTACCCCTTGAAACGATATATACAAAGTACTTAATAAGCACCTTCCGTGGTAAATATATAATCTAAATCGTGGTTTATATTTCGTACCACTTAAAATACATATTACGAAACCATTTAATTTCTCAAACAGTTTCTTCGCTAATTACTCTAACTATAATTCGTAAATAAGGTTTATTTTTATTTTCGGTAACGAAATACCAGCTCCAAACAAATTTACGCTTCGTCAAAATATTACAAATTAAAGTTTGACTAAGTACAAACGGATCATGTGAAGAATTTTAGTCCAAAAAATTCATAGTATAATTAAAAGCTTCAATTGAGGTATTTCCATAGTAATAACGATCCGAATAATCATTTTTAAACCTTAGTTCAAAACTCATTCCTCTAGTCGTTTATACTCTTTCCTTTTCATTTTACAAATACCTGGTTAAAATTGATATTATTAATGAGAAACGCCTCATAATCGATACTATAGCCTTATATAAATCGTATAAACGCCGCGAAGTTTAAAAAAAAACAATCGATAAATAGTTAACCTAACAAATATAATAACCAAAGGCGCCCCAAACGGGGCAATAAAGGCGCTTATATCAACGAGCACCTCTATTCGTTAGTATTACTGCAAAGGTTTTATAAACTCACTCTAGCTAACATTCCATGCCTCACTTCTAACCCCTCTTATTTTACACGATCACACCATTCTTGAAATTTTAAAGCGATCCAAAATCCGCCATTTTCTCTGTTCACCGTATTATGCTATAGTATATATCTTTTATTGTCACAGTTCTTACGGAATTTCGTCTGTTTAGATCTGCTTTCCACACCGCTTCTAATATATCATCACTCTTTATTTCATATAATTTAACTCTACTGATTTTTTACTCTTTACCTTTTATATTCGTCACTTACGTTATGATTTTTGTTTCAAAAAAGTCATAACATTACTATGTAACATACTTTACTATAGCTGGGTATTCTAGCCCAAACAAAAAAAACTGTGATTTACTACTAAAAGATATGGAAGAGGGCGACGCCATCATATCCTTACCATCCTCCTCGACACCCTCTCCATTTGTATTAATGCTACCGCCATTACCGTTATCAATGCTGCTATCGGTGTTACCAAAGGGGTAACCCTGCGTTTTAGGCCGTATATCTTTAGACAAAGGTGTAAGATGAGTTTTAACTTCATTATAACGACGCGATATAACGTCTTTGAACTAACCTACGAAATGTATACGTAGTTCTCGCTTATAAACAATGATAACGGCTTCAAACTCCTTGATCCGCCAGTTAACGCTTATAAACTAATGAGTATCGGCTTATTTTGATTATCTTTAATATTGGATACTTTTAAAAGCGTTCCAAACAATATTTTTATACAAGTAGAGTAATTGATTTCATGGTAAAACCTCCAGGTTTCAAGTAAATTAATATAAAGTCGGCGGGCGCGTAATACGGCCTGAGTATGCAGCCTTAAGACTACCAAAACAAAGGCGTATCCGTTACTGATTCTTTTATTACGATAGTAATAGGTTGACAAACCCACGTTATTGTAGTAATCACTAATAAACATACTCGTGGTTGCGAACGCGATATACGGCACATAAGGCATAACTATTAACAACCTGGGGCTATAAACTTATGTATGCTGTTTCAACGCCTTACACGTCAAAGAGGCTTTGCAATGTACCCTAACGATATATAGCTCGAGTCGGCGAAGAAGGTCCGCCTTGACCGCCTCGTTTAGAAGTATATTAGTATAATGAAATATACGGATAAGCTTAGAGATACGAATCGTATCACAGCTTCGCTAAGCTATGCTTTCGGCGGAGGAAAGGGGTTTTCGCGTATAATAAATTCTTTATCCGTGGGGAAAAGGTAAGGTTTATAACCTTAGAAGTTCTCCGCTCCTCCTCTTATAAGTTAGGGAGATACGGAGAGGGAAAGATAAAATGAAAGGGTGTGGCAGCTTTAGCGGCAGCGATGGCGAAAAGGAAGGTCAAGATAAAAAAGGTGTTTCCTAAGGAGACAGAGCTAATATTGGTGGTGGTGGCGGCGACAACGCGGCTAACGATAGCGGCAGCCTTTACGCGTTTACGCTCGCGCGCTAAACGAAGCCTAAAAGTCCTGTTCTAACGAGGTATTTATTTGGGGCAAAGTTAACATATAGAAATTGATTAAATAACCTACTTATAAAAATGGTTTAAAATAATTAATTGAAATAATATGTTAGGTTTACATATATATATTAACTAATTGGAACTTATGTTAGCTTTGGTTACGTGTCATTAAAAAAAATAGTTTTGTATAGGCCGATAATAATACATTATTTATATTCACCTTAAAATACATAATAACGTAACCAGCTTTATGTAATTACACTTTTATAAGACTTACGTAATTACACTCTTATTAAGGACAATACTAAATGCTATTAATAACCTTATCGTCACCGATTAACTAAATTAACCGGACCTTTACTACAATTACTGCCGCGTTCAAAAATTATTAATTCGAACCTTTACAACTTTTACCGCAATTATATTGTTATTACTCAACTACTCAATGCGTAATATACTATAACCAGATAATTATTACTACACCACAGATACAGATAATGTTACAAATTCCACTATTATTATAAAAGAACAAATACATACCACAATAAAGGAAAAAAAATATTATCTTTATAGATATTACCATATATCCCTATAGTAAGTAAGTGACCATGCTGTAGAATACACCTTTCTAAAAGTGTATAGTAAAGAACCACGCTATAAGGTACATTCCTTCAAAGTGTATAATAGCATGCCACTGGCTGAAAGTAAAGTGACACTACCCAAAAAAGAGATTGACAAAGTGCATAGCAAAGTGTCACTGCCCGGATAACAGGTTCATAAACTTTCACCCGTGGCGTGCAATCTCCAAATGCTTTTCCTCACTTGCTCAACTTATTTTTACTACTACAATATCAATCTTTACAATTACTCTTCAACTATTTTACGTTTACGTAGATAAAAAAAACCTTACCGACACGTATCAAATTGGTAAATTTGGATAATTCTAATATATTAGGAAAGAATTCATGGGATATATGAACCTAGCTTAAAAGACGTTAATTTATTTACAGGAAATACCGATATACTCGTGAAAATTACAAATATATTTTTTAAAAATGAAGGGAGATGTACAATGGTCGAAAATTTTATACCTCTTAATGTTACCGAACGCCATGGCACTCAAACCATAAAATGCATAAACACATATACTTATGTAAAAGACGAAAAAGGAGGATGTTTTACTTGTATAAAGCCGAATTCCTTTTACCTCTCAGTCTTGTAATCTTAGACTATACCCTTATTAAGCTAGGTAGAAAAGTAACAATTCCGCGAGAGCCTTTCTTAATTTCGCATCGCTATGTAATTGAATTCAAATCGAATATTGCGGAGGAGAAACAAAATTCCGTTTACATTAGAATATTTTTAGGTTGTTCTAAAAAAAAAGCTTTGATTAAATAGATATATTAGGAAATATTTTCGAATAACTTTAAAATCGCAGTCCCATCATCGGAGGTAAATTGTGAGGATATATATCCTTAATACTATCTGGCGTATATGAATGGGAGAAAAATCGAAGAAAACATATAAACATATTTCATTGATATATAAGATATTAATAGCAATTATAAAAAAATCAAGCAATGTTGAAAAACATGAAACCCCAATTTAATTACATTTGAGGCGATACTTACAGTATTTATATAAACAGATACTTAATGAATAACGGGTTTCCCATTAAACTTGTTACACGATATATAACTAACCGCTTAGGAGTAATTATTTAAACAGTGAATCCGCTTATAATATTGACAATATCTGATAGAAGTTGTATAACGTTATAGATTTACGTTTTATCTATCCCTATTATTAGTGTTATTGTTTTTTTTTGGTTCGTATATTCGTTATAGCTTACTAACTTTTATATAATTTGCGATTAATTTGTAAGTAGCTCCTTCGCTACTTGGTTATTCATAAATACGTTAGAAATGTTCTTATATTTATAAGCGAAGAAGGATGCTTAATTTTATATTTATTAAATACCACGTAAAACTATTGATTTTAAGTGTTAACCATCTTACGTAAACTCAATCCTATCGAATATTCGTAAAATAATCCTAACATTTTAGTAAGTTGTTAGTGAAATCTATTGTAAACGGGGAAAATGATATTAAATCAGAGAACGAAAAGGATAAAAGCTGTAAAGAGGAAAAATCGAATACTGACGAAGAGGATTAAAAATACGTGCGAAAATTGAATAAATTTCTCAATTTTGCTGAGTACGCCTAATAAGGGGGACACCTAAAATAAATCAGGTTTTGTACCCAAGGGAAACTAATCGGTAATGATAAACCTGAAAACATGGTAATATAGAAAAAGTTAACAATGTCAAAAGAGTTTGTTTTAAAGATATTGTAATTGAACTCAACTTGAACAAAAATAAAGTATACACGAACGAGAACGAGAAAAATATAAATAAGATTGAGATAACGATATACGAAAACGAAGTGAAAACGAAAATTACGATTACGAAACGAAACGAACAGGTGGAGAGAAAACCGTAAAAGGTCATTACGTTCAATTGGGTAAATATGTCACTTGTGAAAAAACATTCTAACATCATTAAATATTTATTAAATATTCTCGTTTCGTGTATATTAACTCTGAACTTTATATAAAAGGGGGAGAAGTAAAAACTTTCCGTTTACTCTATCTTATAATTATTGTCTATTAAATTATTATTTTTATATTATAACGAGTAAAATGATTCAGAGTAATACGCCTGATATGATCACATTGTCAAGTTACTAGCGTTAGAAGTTGATGAAAACTGAAAGTTATTTTGAAGAATTTCGGCATATAAATGTTAACGATAGTGGAAAAGAGTAAAGTAAAATAAGAGAAAATTGATAAATGCTTGCCTGATATCCGGCGAGACGACACGAATAATAAATATATAAAACCACGAATTTAACAAAGACATTGAACTTCGTCCTAAATAATGAAAATTTAACGACGGGTCGTAATATATTCTTAAAAAGTATTTGAAATCATCAGTTATTAACGTTGAAGATATAAGTAACACAAAGGAGGCTGACAAATTCGCAAACGAAAAATACCCTTAATTCAACGAAAAAGAAAGAAAGGAGAAAGGATTAACACTAGATAAAAGACTAGCAAACACCTAAAAGTATACTTTTGCATTAGGTATAAAGAATATGCGAGTCACCAGCCTCATTACTCATTTTATCGAACTTGAACCAAATAATACTCCATTTAGGCTAAATAAACCAAAATACTTATAAAAGAGGTCGCTTTAGCTTAAGAGTTTCATCTTACGATAAAGGCAACAGAATCATTGGCATCGAATTAGTCAAAATAAAGTATGTATTTATATTACCTACCAAAAAAAAAATGATAAACATCAATTCGTTTACAGTTATATTTTAATTAATGGTTACATAATTAAACAATCATTACCAATACACTTAGAAGATAAAATATTCAATACTATTATTCAAAGCAAATATAATATCCTTTTTCAAGGCGACGCAATGAACGGGTACTAGGATATCTCTATTAGTTTAGGTCATAAATTCAAAATAGCATTGATTATACCTTACCATCAATATTTAATAATGAAAATGTTTTAAGAAATAATGAGAAGTAAACAAGCCTATTACGTACTCAAGGATATTAAATTGAGTAAATTGCTATTATCAAATAACGAAAACGATATCCAAGTTAACGAAATCAACCACTTTAACAATGAAGATGGTACGAAAATTAGCTAAAATGATACGAGAAAAAATAAAATGAATAAGAAAATTATTATGCGAAAATTTCCTTCGCTAATAAGGTGTACCCATACCTAGAATACGGTTTTGGACGTAAATATTAATGACTACAACATTTTATTATACGGATTCGAAGCAATATTCGTTTTTTTGAACCTTTAGTATTTTCCTCGTCTTGAATTCGAAAGAATTTGCCTTACTCCTTATAAAACTATATAATTCAGAAGCTACATTTACTCTTTGGGTTTCGAATTACGAAGGAGTTAGATTCTACTATAGAAAGCCTATCGAAAAATATTTGAAATATGGGAAAAACTAAACAACCACCTTACTTTATCAAAAAAAAAAAAATTCTTTTCCCTTATACCATATGTTCTAAACTATATATGTGGAATAACGTTGTGAATGACAATTTTATAACTTTTATATATAACAAAATCAATGAAAATAACCTCGATGGAGAAAGTTCCAAAACAAATACAATAAGTTCCTAAAATCATTAAGTTAAAAAAATTATATTAATGCTTTCGTTACTATATATTTAGCAATTGAGCAAAACGTCGTAACAATTACAAACCGTTTACTATAATTCTACATCGCGACAAACGTTAGTGTGGGAATTGCTTAAATTACTTTTTAATTCAATAAATTGCCGGTTAATATTAAATTTTTTGATAAGTTAATACCTTACGCGAAAATCCTAGCCATTGCCCCCTGAAAATCAAACAATATTAAGACAAAATATACCATCGACGAAAGAAAAATTGTAGCTGTAGTTAAATGTTTTAAAAGAGTGAGTGCATAGGTGATTGAATCGCCTCTGCTAACGATAATTTATACTAACTCTATAAATCTCATCTCTGTTATGGTTCATCTTTGTTATGGTTCAACCCATGATAGTAAGCCAAGTTGGCGCCAAATGAAGTTTACTATCTATTGATATACAGGCGGAAGACTAGAAGAGGCTATAGTGGTCCTTAGTGCAGAGCTTATGGGCATGGTCATTGCTCAGCCCGTCACGTGCCCCCATACGTGCTGTATGTGGACCGAGTCCGGACTGGGCTTGGGCCGGGTACTGTATATCCCGTTACGTTCAAAATCACGTAACCATTAAACTCAATGGCCAATGGCCTGAGTCTATAACAATCTACTTATTCACAAGTTCGACAATACCTATGAGGAAAATTACGTAATAAGTAAATACTTTTGAAATAATTTACACGAAAATCGTATATGGCCTTAATTCAAATAAAATTATTAAAATTGCGGACGAAACTTCAAGGCTATCAGCGCTAATCGTAAATCTTTTAAAGTTAAATATGAAAAAACTACAATAAATAGTAGGGAAATACATACTCGTAAAACCAGCGACATTGAAGGACCTTAAAAAAAAATTCCTTTTACTAGTGTAAATATTAAGTCCAAGACGAATAATATAATATAAAGGGGTAATAATAGCGACCGTAGAAATCGACGGAGCAAACTGGTATAGTGATATTATAGGATATCTTATAGGCGGTTATAAGATATTGAATAACTTACTATTACGGGTAAAAAGAAAATTAAAACGTAATTTACTACAATTTCATATCCAAAACTATATGTTACTAAAACGAAAGCGCTGGAAAAAGAAAAGATACATCTTTTACGTAAGAAAGTCCTGGGTACCTCAGGAATGAAAATGAGCTCACGATCTTCATAGACATTTTGCCATAACCTTAACCGTTTATAAATTAAAAGGAATATTTTAGCAGTCAACGCGGTATATCGATACTGAAAAATATGTTAAAATATACAAACCATACATATCATTTCATACCGCCAAACCAATTAACGTAAGCGTTGTATTTATAATAACTTCAAAGTTAAAAGATATAATAGAAATAAACTTTTCCGGTAAAATCAACGTGAAAGGAGTCAGCGGTGAAACTTATCTTTATCATATGGTAAATTACTTATTATGATTCTTATTTTACCTAGCCACAGGTAAAATAGATGACAAAAAGGTACACCAAACATAAAAACCTAATACCAAAATCTTCGGCTACCTTAAAAAGTGTTACTTGAATAATATGAAATATTTTAAAAGCCTTGCAGTTATGAAGTTCTTTACTGAAGGAGGGACGATAATACTAAACGCGCCTATATACTCAGCTACGTTAATTAGGTTAATTAAAAGGTTAGTAGAACCATTTGGACATAAATTAAAGGAATAGACTTATGAACATAGATGTAAACAATACGAGAAATAGCATACAGCTTTCGAAAATATTACAAAAGCTATTAACAACAAACTTGTAAGGAACTGATTATATACCGACTTAAAATTATATTGGGTTAGCCAATAGAACCCTCAACAGCTGCTGTCACAGGAGAAATATTAAACCTAAACTTGGAATAATTGGCAGCAATATTGAACGATTTGTGAGAGACCAAAAAGGCAATTTGTAAGGAATTTATTAGTCAATGTAACAATTCTTATCAATAAGTTGTTAATAGGTAGATAAAGCAATAGATTAAGGCGATAACTAACTTCTATGATAATAAGTTACGAATTAGAGATTAGGTATGGTAAAGGGTATCGAAAATTTGTTATGTGAAGTTGAAAAGATTTATAATTAGCAACGAAAATAAAGACCTGAAAAACATTCCGATGCTTATCTTTAAGCTACAATAAATAGGGATGTAAAAATTTAACTATAATGTTTTATCTGTGTCGCTATGGATTATTAACCCCAATACCAGGAAGAAAAGAAAAAATGTTTACGTTGATTCGTTAAAATCATAAATCCAAAGAGCAAATAAAAAAAAAAAAAAAAAAAAAGATATATGTTGGTAAGGTCTCTGCCTATTTACGTGAACGTAAAGAGTAGAAGAGTAATATTAAAGATTGGTAGTGTATATTGAAGATAGTAAGATTTTAGGGGGATAAGAGGCATCTTGAGAGTGTATACCACTGGTAAGAGCTTATAACCTTTCACCCGGGCAGTAACATCTCACCATATACTTTGCTAATCTCTCTTGTAGACAGTGGCAATTTACCTTATACTTTTCCAATACTACTTTTAGGCAGTGGCAATGTATTATATACTTTATAAGAGTGCACCCAGTAAATTGGCTCGTTACCGTAAATTTTTAAAAGGTTGTAACTTATAACGTAACCGCTTACTAACCATAGAGATATCTAGTAATATTTCCACAAACAATCTTTTCTTTTTCAATACAGACCATATCCGTAATTTAGTAATAATAGTTTAATTTTAATCTAGTTTGTATCCGTGGTTTAGTAATGGAAATTTTAATGTAATACAGTATGTATCCGCAGTTTAATTATAATTGTTTAGTTACTGTACAAATTGGAAAGGTTTGGATTAAGGTTTTTACCGCGGTAGTAATTATAACAAGGCCTTAATTAGTTTAGTTAATTGATAGCAGTATAATCATTAAAAACGGTATAGTTATTAACGCTTATAGTGGTCCAATTACGGGGTTTTTGTAAGGGTGTAATTGCAGGGGAGTGATTACCGGGGCTAGGTATTTTAAGGTTGGTATAAAAGATACATCGCTATCGATCTAGGCAAAACTTCGTTTTTTTCTATTGTTTAACAACGTACTCTCCCTGGTAATGTGAGTCCTAATTATCTAAAAAATATATATGTACATGGACTACTATCCCAAATAATTATTTCAATTGCTTGGAGAGGTAGGTCACTCAACTAACCATATATATTAAACGCTCTTGTTAATATATACCGCGTAAGAATAGGGTTATAAGGTGTTGTTTGGTGTGTATGCGTAGGAAAAAAGAGGAGGCCGTTGCTACCGCCCGCCCTGATGCTATCTCCGCCACCTCTAGTCTTATCTTCACCGGATTGATGTTGTTTATCCCTACTTTTATTTTCGGCTCGCCTTCTGCCGTCGCCACCACTGATACCCCCACATCTTCTTCACACTTATTCCCTCCTCTTCCTCTACCTAACCCCTAGGGAAAAAAGCGGTGGGCTTTGAAGGTTATAAACCTTACCCTTT
>JASMMZ010000001.1:27286911-27340628 GCA_038502455.1 Anisogramma anomala | reverse complement strand
CCCCCTCCTCCTGCCATTGAAAGCGTAGCTTAACAAAGTTGTAATGCGGTTCGTATTATTAATCCCTTTTTCAATATTTGCTATTTTAATGTATTTATATATGAAGCTGAAGCGGTCAACCGGGCTCGCCACATCTAGTTACGGCTCACTAAAGTATGCCGCAAAATCTCTTTAATGCGTAAAGTACTAAAGCGACATACCCAGGTCCGTAGCCTCAGGTTTCCAATGGATACACCTTATATGTCGTATGTTACGTCCGTAACCGCGGGTAAGTCTATTAGTGATTAATACCAAAGCGGAGTTCGGTCGGCTTATTACCACCGTTACGAACAAACTAACAATAGATACGCTTTTATTTCAGAAGTTCTAGAGCTGTAAGCCGAAGCCTAGTTACGTGATCGCTATTTCCATGGTATGTTAACTTTAAATCAGGAATTCTGATGGCAATTGATAATCATTTACTATTTGAATATATTAATCAGAGCGTATTTTAAAAATAACCCCTTTTATAATTACAGACAAAATCGATAACTATAATTGCTGCCTCAAAACCAGGCCTACGTATATATTACGTAAGCGAATTCGATGCCATCATCATACATCGTCATTAAAAGGGTAAAAACCTCCCCATGCCCTTACCTGAAGGCATGTAACCTAAGTCGCGAGGCTCCTGTTCCGGCGGCGGCGGTAAAGACGTCGATGGTGGCGATAGCGGCGACGTTAGTAGTAATAGCGGCGATGAGGGCGGCGAGGAGGAGAAAGAAGATGAGAACGATGATAGCGCGCCGCCCTCTTTTTTCCTTTTTGGCAGCAAATTGCTGCCTATTTTTATTACGTTCGTTTACCTAGCTAGAGTATGATTCGTTATGTAGTAATCAAATTTCTCCTTTAAAATTCGTAACGTAGGTTATATAGTCTAAGGATAAGTAGTGAAAAACGGAGTGAGTAAAGCTGTAAATGATAAAATAAAAGTGTTGATATGTTAATAGAGGTGCGAATAGTAAGTTTAAATAGAGATAAAATCAGAAAATCAGTTTAAATAGTAAATTGAAATAGCAATAAAATCATAAAAAACGGTATAAATAGTAGATTGAAATAGAAAAGAATCTAAAACAGCGATGGAAATAATAGATACGATTAGTAAAAAAAATTAAAAAAGCGAAGCAAATGGTAAATTTAAACAGTAACTAAATGTTAATAGCGGTGTAAATTGGAAAAATAATGGGCAAGTAATCAATATAGTATGTTAAATGTCTAGCTAGGGTGAGGTTGTAAAACCTTCCTAGTAACGTTAACTAAAAAAAAATCTTAATTTCGTAATGTTCCTACGTTTTTCTTAACGTTATAATGTTGATTTTAAGGCGTTTTTAGTTCATAATAACGATTTAAATAAGGCATTCGTAAAGGGAACAAGATTAGTATAAACTAACAAAAAGAAATGTCCTAAACTAAGGTTCGAAATAATTATCCGGACCGTTATTGTTATAGTAATTTCGAAGTCAAGTCCGTTAATTATACTATAGATTCGGAGGTTTAAAAACTTTAGGTAACCCGCTTATACATGGTAAAAATAAAATGAATAATAATTTTATAAATGGTAAATCGGGTTGTACCTGGTATTTTGTTATTAAAAATGAAAAAGAATTCTATTTACAAGCTATAATCTATTTTATTAGCGAAGAAATCATTAGTAAGAACAAAGACTTTGGTAATACGTATATCAAGTAGTATAAATCATAAGCCGCGTTTCGGATTACTGATTTGCTACGCGAAACGCTTATTAAACGTTTGGTATATGTTATTCAAAAAGTCGGTTTAACATTGTAAGGCAACCGAAAGGTTAAACTCCGTCTTTAGCTATACTACTAATATGACTTCAGCTTTACTTATACGTTAATACCTGTATTTTTTATCTCGAGTAGGCGTTAGTCGTATCGATTATATTAAGGTTTTAGTGAAGTATTATAAGCTCGTCAATGAGTTAAAGTCTTTGGATTTATAACGAAGTTTTGGTCGATAAATATCGGGATTCGTATAAGTATAACGGCCGAATAAAGATATAATTATAACGAAAGTTGATAATTTTAAGATATCCCCATTCAAGGGTTACAATAATCGCGGTTAGTTATTGTAATACACCAATTCGATATACGTTTAAGGTTAAGTACGTAGGACAACCTAGATAAAGGCGGAAAAAAACGTTGGGTTAAATAAGTTATGAGGCGTTGCCTATATTATGCGTTAGTAGATTACTATTAATGTGGTTGCGAACTTTACTTGGCTTAGCATCCGAAGTAGGTGTATATGGATTAAGTTGAAGAGGTAGATAAAAGTTTCATATTAATGGTGACGGAAGAAGTTTAACTTTGAACTATAATTTCGATGAGTAGTTATACAACTTAAATGGTGTAATTGTAAAATAAAGTAAAAAGAAATTCAATTTGATGAAAATAAGTATGAATGAAAATTTATACCTTATCTCTATTTTTTTTAAATAATACTAACTTTTTAAACGATCAAGTTGATTCTAGTCAAAATTGTTATTATATTATAAGCGCAGGTTTAGCATAACGTTTAGGTTTAAAGTAAATTTTGTTATTGTGTTTTTGATATTTATATACTATATTAAGATTAAAGTGCAATACGCATATTGCTTCAATAGCAAAATTTCGTGCAAACCTTGATGAATAATCGAGCCTATTATTAGTATATATCATTCTCTAAATGGCGTAGGATATTATTTTTGAGATACATTGGATACGATATTGGTCGGTGATATTAATCGTTGATGATAGTCGTTCAATAAATTATAATCAAAAAGAATTGTTTACTTATATAATAATAATACGCTTAAGGTCGGGGGAAATATAAAGCGTTGTAAAATTGGTTTTTATCAATTTGGCTTTCCGATCTTTACGGATAGTATAGCGTACAGGGAATTAACAGTAGTGAGCATTTATCACAAGTCTTTGTAAAAATAACGCGGATTTTGAAATCTATGGCATCGATTACCATCAAAGAGAAAGAGGATTGTTTAACTATTTTACACCAATTGGCAGAATTTCGCGATTGATTTGATAAGAAAAAAGTAATGGCACTAGCTTTATATATGGAAAAGCTCGATTACTATATTTATATTAAGCTGAATAAGGATGAAGTTTTCCTAGAGTTATTATAGAAATCATTATACGTAATGTTACGGGATGAACTTTTTGAATTCAAACGTTATATTATGAAGTTAATAAATAAGGATTAGGTTTACGTGAGTCTTTTTCATTAGTTATGGCGCTAGGATTATTCATTTTAAATCGAGAGGGGAAAACGATTTTATATTCATTTTTGGGTATAAAATAAGATTACCTAGTAAAATCATTTTCGTTTACCTTCAATGAAGGAAAACCTACGCGTATTATCGTTGTCGACGTAATTTAAGAAGTTGGATATTCGAGCGAGTTTTTACCGTATTTGGGTTATACCCAGATAGGAATAGTTAATAGATTTTCATATAAGTTTAGGATTATTTAAATAGTTAATTAATCTTTTTGGGTTAGCGAAAACGTTAACAACGTTTTGACGGTATATTAATGATTCAATAGCGGATATTTTGGATAATTTCTTTATAGTTAATATGAATATGCCTTTTTTTTTTGGATATTCATTAGAATCATATAGAGAAATTTAGCGTATTTTTCCGATGTTTTTGTAATGTTGAATTTAATTTAGATTAGAAAAAGTATGATTTCGTGGTTATGGAGGTAAAATACTTTGGTTTTATCGTAACAGTTAGTTTGAGTATTTGATAAGATCCCGAAAACGTGCGGGTAATACGAGAATAGAAGTTTTTGCGTATTATTTGGAAGTTTTGAAGTTTTTTGGGATTTAATAACTTTGATTGGAACTATATTAGTAATATTTTCAATCCAAACGATTAATTTGTTCGACTTACAAAGTGGGAAATTCGTTAAACTTAGATAACACGGAAGGAATTTATATTTTAAACGTTTTAAAATGCCTTTGTTTCGGCTACAATTTCGGTATATTATGATTTTTTGGATATTACTATATACTTCTTCAGCTAGTATCCATGGAGCAAGTAGCAGTGCACTATATTGAAAGGTGCAATCCTGCAGCATGCACGATAACGTGTCACGCTGCAGGCTGCGCTTTTGCAAGGTGCCAAGTGCATTATATGTGGAGCGGTCTGGAATGGGTATTTCAGAGCGCACGGCAAAAGGGCTACTGCTTAGATGGGAGGTTTATAACCTCCCATCTATGGTATGCACTCGCTAGAATTCTCCTTCCGTATCATCTATATTTTACTACAATACCAATATTTCTGATTACTCTTCTTTTAAATTGACGTGAATAAGAAAAACTACTGACAAATTTTAATCCATCAAAGGTAAAGGAAACCGATTATTAGGGAAGAGAGTTAAAATAGTATTTGTTATAAAAAGACGAAAATAGTACTTTAAAGTTAATTGTTTCTTATTTGTTACGATTAACGAACGTAAAACGTAATTACATTATTTATGATAAGAATTCTTTTCAGGTAGTGCTTTATTTGAAAATATGGTTTTCGGAATTTTTTAACATTTGCACTCCGTTTACGATTTTGACGGATTATAAGGAATTGGAGTATGTTTTTCGTTACGTTTAATTTCGGAATGTTAGGTTTGATAAGCCAAAGTTTTTCTGTTTTTTCAGTATTATTTACGTTACTGGCTTGCGATTTGAAGCTCACGTTGAAATATAATAACTCGGAGATTATAAAATATGCTTGAAATTCAGGAGCGTCGCGCATCAGTATCTTGACCTTTTTTCATTATTATATCAAATAAAGTAACAATGAATTTATATATTGTGAAAACTTATATTGCGGTAAGATATACGGATAAATTTGTTAAGTCGGAGGTATGGTTATTGTATTGCGATAATATTTACTCGAAGGAGATTCGGAGCATTTCGTGGTGTTAGCGTTAGCGGGATCGTTTCGGGCCCAGCTCACGTTTACGTCGCCGATTATAATTACGTCGGGATATACCGGAATATATGCAGTTATGGTATCGTAATAAGCCCGGCCCGTATTCAACCCGTTAATTTCGTTAGCATCAAACAATTACCTTATTTTCGGATGAGATATTTCTATAAAATGATAAAATTGAAAAGTAGTAAATGATCTATTATACAAAGCTTACCTATTAATGGTTATCGAAATCATTAAACGTTTTCCGATTGAGGTGGGATATTCGGAATAAATTCCGAATTATAATATCGAACCGAAATATAATTTTGGTTACTGTAGCTGATTATAATCATCTAATTATAAATTCTTAACGGCAGAATTATTATAACAAGCTTACGACTTATTGATTATGGGCTATATACGTAAAACCGTTTTCTTTTATCCTTGAATGGGATTATTATTTGAAGGGAAATAGTCGCAAATATTCAACGATTATATTCAATATATACGTATTATAACGGTATGAAGTTTTGTTATATTTTACGATAATACTTTCTTGAACCTTTACCCATTTCAAATCGTTATTACTTCTAAATTTTCGTCGCCTTTATGATCGACTACATAATAACCAACGGCGGCTTTTAATATTTGTTTGTTTTTACGAATCGTTTATTTAAATTTTTTTAAATCGTAACTATATAATTTATTACCGTCAAAGCGCATGAGGAACGTTTTCGGAATATATGGTGATGCGTTTCTAGATTTTGGGCTTTTATTATTAACGATCACAACTTGAATTAGGTAAATGAATTTTAAATGACCTTATATTTTCAATATATATGAAATAAGTTCCCTTGACGACGTATTGCTTATAAAGGAATAACGGTATTGAATAAGTCAATTAAAAAGGTTAAAAGAATTTACAAATCGTCGTTACCTTTCCGTAATATAATAAGGTATTATATTTCCCTGTTTATGAATTTACATCAATGATAACTGAAAGTTGGCGGTTACCGGACATAATATAAATCGGCTAATTAATAGGTATAAAATATTCCTTATTTTTGAGATGAACTAGGATATAAAGTTATCAATTAGTTTAACAAAACGAGTTTTTATGTTTTAGTATTTTCACATAAGAGTATTGAATGAATTTAAACAACGATAGTATATATTCAATAATAAATAAAAAGAACGGTAAACCATTTATAACACTCGGAGAAACGATATAAATCAAACGATTAAGTTCAACTTATTTTACGTAATATTGAAACCAATCATCCGAGTAGAATCATCGAATAATTATATAATTAGTATCAGGTCGTCGACATTTCGAACCTATTAAATATCTCGTAAAGTATTGTTCCAAAAATACTGTATATTCTATATGGATCCAATGAAAGGTACGGTAATGAATCTTTTCCTTTTCTAGGTTTTATCCGATATTAACCTGTAATTAGTTTCTGTTATGAACGATATAGAAAAAAGTATATATAAGGAATTTGAAATTCAGGATATTTTCTTTACGAAAACGGGATGGGGTCGGATTTGTAATATATGAATTAAATCAATGGGTAAAGATGGATCGAAGAACAAGTTATCAATAAATTATTAATATATAGCGGTTTTGGCTAAATTTGAAGCGAAATAAGAGGAGGTCCGATTTTATAATAGCTTAGTATTTCAATGTCAGCATCACATACGTTTCCAGTAACTTATTTTAAACAAATCGCTTTTACTTTGGAAATGATGAATACTCATAACAAAAAGGAAAATCCATTACTACTATAATATAATAGGATATATATGGCCAGATATATATTACCCGATTTCCTCGTTTCAGTATCTGATCGCGAGGCGGTTTTACCATAATTTATGAAGTTTTACCTATTAGTTATCATTATTTTCATTCTTGTTCTCTGTGTAGTAATGCCGTTAACGTTAAAAACTTTATTACGATTAGTTTCGGATATTAGGAGAGGCTTGTATGAGCGGACGACATAAGGCGGGTCAGGTATTATGTAATACCGATGAGAGTGTCTAGCGAAGGATAAAGCGAGTATTACGTAAAGTAGACGATGATGGGTAAAGTTAAGCGGGGAAAATACTAGGTAAAACCGACGACAGTAGATAACGCGGAACGAAACAGTGAAAGCAACCTTTTCGGCGGAATATGAAAAACTATAATATATTATTTTATACACGAACGACGCGGTCAGTATAATTGCAATCGTTAACCGGTTACGATCTGTTCGGTTTACTCGTTCTTAATGAAAGTTAATAAATACTATATAAGGAAATGAAGACTTTTAATAATTAGGTTATAAACGTCGTCAGCTGTATTTTGTAATTTAAAATTTATATTAGTTAAACAATATGTAATTTACTTAGTTACATTATTTTGGCTTCTCGGGTTATATTTACGAAAAGTTATGAGACGAGTATTAAAAGAAACTGGAATCAAGATATCTCTTATCAATATACGGTTCATCAATGGAGTTCTATCGAGATAAATAAGCGAAACAGTCGATAACGATGGGGGAGTTTCAGAAAATAACGGATCCAGAAGGAAAATACAACGAAGACGTATAATTGAAAGTGTAGTATCTTATATTAACGGAATAGTAAGGTCGCCTTGGGCTCGGGTAATATTACGAAACCGCTTACATTATTTCATTAATTTGGGAAACTCGAGAATAAAAACGGATGAAAAGCAAAGGATATCCTTTTACTATTTATGTGCAGGAGATTAAATATAGTTATTATTTTCGAAAATTACAATTCATTCATTCCATATTACGTATGAATTAGGCGAAATTATAAGTAAATTCTTTTGTAGATATACTATATAAAGGAGCTTTTATATACTCAGCTTTTCATAAAATGAATTTCATAAGTTTACATTGTTATATACATTTCGGTAAATATAATATGTTTAAACGCGTGAAACGAGAATAGATAAAAGGGTTATTTTAAAATTGAAAAGGCCATCAAAATAAAATATATAGGTATTTTTCACATATAATAGGTGTTATTTACTTCTGTCATAGATATCGCTAAATATAAAAGGGTTGTTTATGATAAGAAGTGGCTATAAGATTTAATTATCAGTAGGTTATTACAATATGAAGAAGTATTATACTTTTCGAAAAGATTAATTATTATTACTAAGGGCCTTAGTAATAGTAAAATTTAATTTAAGATCGGTATAAATATTATTTATATCGATCAAAGAAAGTTAATAGAATACGAGAAGTTGATGGGTAAATGAGGGTTAAATAAAAAATCGAAAAAAATAGTTGTAAATAAGTTTATTGTAAGAGGCGCAAAATGGATTGTTAGCATAGGGGGGGATTGGAGAAGTAGAAAGAAAAAAGAGGGAGCTTTTGTAAGTTAAGATAAAGCTTATATTTATAGGCATAGGCTGATTGGAATCGGCAGTAGTTATACGTTATACGGTATGTTAAGGGGCGCATTATATGACGCTGGCAACTTAGGGTTCAACAGATTAATACGTTATACGATACGATTAGGGGGCACGTTATACAGCGCCGGTGACTTAGGATTGAACCAGCTGATACGTTATACGGTACATTGAAAGGTACGTCATAAGTCTGCGCTCAACTTGTATCTGGCTTGTGTATTGAATGAGTACGGCCTGTACCTCATATTTAGCTAAAGAGTTATTACGGCCTTGACGGCTTTTAATAAAAAGGGGAACATAATATAAAATTAAACTATTAGCTATTAAGTTTATAGATTACTTAACTATGTTTGTAATGGGATATGCAGTACTCGGCCCGAGGGCAGTCCAGTTGCAGTCTGTATATAGCACATATGAGGGTACGTAACAAGCTGCATACTGACTATACTTATATGTCCTGTATGAAAGACTACTGTAGCTACTTCTAATCTTCCGCCTGTACCTTAATAGTAAACTCCATTCGGCACCTACTTGGCTTAAAATTATAGGTCGCACCATAATATTGGTTTAAACCTATATATCTTTTTAATCAAATATTATAAGGTATATCGCATTTAACTTAAAGAAAATATAATATCCTGTTTAATTGACATTCGTTCTTATCCTTATGTTTGAATTGGTTTAAATCGTTGTTGAAATTTAGTAATTAAAAGCCAACTTAACAATTTCTCAAGTTGGTATTGTAGCGTTTAAAAGTAGCCGAAGACGATTCGGTTCTTCGAAATTGAATGAATATACCTTTACGTAAACAGTAGCGCGTTGAATAATGGAATTTATAATGAAAGCGGATAAATTGAAATTAAAAGAGGTTATTATACGGCGTCTTACGTTTAAAGTTGTCATACGCCAGTTATAAAACATGTTATTACGATACATTATGAGGCCATCGGATGCGAAAAAAATTACGATACTAATAAGTTTTTCCATTATATTAAAATTGCATTCAGCGACTTTTACCGCGCGAATAAGCCCTTTATCGAGTTGAAAGGATTGCTTATAAGACATAAAAACCTATAGGTACTATTCTCTATTATCTTCAAAATATTACTTAGTAAAACGGGTGATTTAAACTAACCTTTGGCCGTTAAATGTAATTATCTACGCTTTCGTAAATCCCCGCATATTCGAGACATATTTATTACCATAAGCGTTAACCGTATCGACTATATCGCAGCTTTAACAAAATACTAGGAGTTTGCAGACAAATTTCAATTTTAAAACCTAAAGCGATATTTTGGTTGATAACTATTAGCCCCCATAGATGTACCACGGATGTATAAAAAAAATTATTACGGAGGTTCATACAGTTTTGGTATCCTTGTCATAGGAACGAAGTAATCGTAATTAATTATCCTAATTAACCCGTACAGTATAATTTTGAAATGAAAAACTGTAGGTAACGTAGATAACGGCGAAGAAACGCCAGGCTAAATAGGGTACGAGGCGTTATTTACGTTGTAGCTAGTTTAGCTACTACTAATATAATTATAACGTTCGCCCAGCTTTTGCTTTAACGCAGGTATATAATATGTGAATCGAAAAGGTAAATAAAGGTTCCCTATTATCAGTGACGAAAAAAAACTGAACTTTTAGTAATAATTTCGTTTAAAATTTAGGTAGCCTTAGGGAACTATTATAAGATTCATTAAAGAGAAGTTTGGTTGAATTTAAATAAATATACATATAAACGAAAATACCTTCTTTTTACTTATACCTTTCAATAATGTTTATTATTTAAATGCTTTTATTAATTTTGACTAAAATCGTTATTTTATTATAAACAAGTCTTTAACATAACAGTTAAGCATAAAGTAAGTCGAGGTATTATATTTCCGAAATTTAGGCGTAATATTATGGTTACTGTTAGAATTGGAGTAATTACAGTGCAGTAGATCAACTTTAATGTAAGTAGAGTTGACTATACTGACTGCAATTTGAGTATATTGTTTTGTGTGGGCCTACTGTATTGCCTGCAGGTTAAATACAGTATGCGCCCACTTCACACTAGGGCATGGTCTAAGCAATTGTGCATACAAATTACTTTTCACACTAGCTAGCGGTTTGCCAAACCTAGAACAATATATCCACCATATGACTACTGCAATACTACTATCACTTCAACCAATCGAATCGACAACATTGTAACGTCTAAAGCCCTACCAATACTGATTAGTGCTTATTGGGTTTAGCACAGATTGACTAAGTAGAAAAAGAAGTTACTTTCCAGTTGGTACGCTTTAAGTTATCATTAGGGTAGAGGAAAGATTCTTAATAAGAACCTTTACTCATATGTTAGTTTCTATTGCAGTAGATAAAGAAGACCTTTGGACTACGTTAGTCTTTACATGAAACTAGAAGTAGCGATGATATTTCTATTAAAAATACCCCTAAATCTTCACTAAAGATTCTTTTTGAAGAGCGTTGAGATTAACCGTTAAAATTTTTCAATTGGTAAGTTGGCAAACAGCTGAGTTAGTAATAATACGGGTATTACTGCTATAAAAACGACTAAGTTACATAGCTTACAACTTTTAACCTTCGCCTTTTATCGATAACAACAAACAACCTCCGATCTTACCCTTAATACCAAGTTTTCTCTCTATATTATTTTTGTGTCACCTCTATTCTAATACAATCATTGAGATCATTTCTTTGAGCAAAAACACCAAGATTTGATAAGTTACACTGCGAAAGTCACGACGCGTAAATCAACGTTAAGTCGTCGAGTTTTCACGCGATTTCACGCCTAAAAATCACCAAGTCCCTTGCCTATTAATTCCTACGCTACCTAGAATTCAAGGATAATACCTATCTAAAAACTTCAGAAAAGGATTGAAGTCCTTGTATCCCTTTTTCAAAACAATTCGATAAAGACCTTTGAGGGCAAAATATAGAAGAAGATTTAATGGAAAGGCACCTTGCTAACTTCGTCGGCTTCTATATCGTTGAGTAAGATGGCGGCGAAAACCTTGACCGCGGCAACCGCATTTTCCAAAACTTTCGTTACGGCTTTCGCAACTGAGACTATAAATATATGGAAAAATGTTTAAAAAGGTGGTAAATTAGAGCTAAAAGTAAAACTTAAACTACGTGGGATTTACGTATTAGAAAAATGTTTTACTTAACTGGTTAAAAGCTCTTTTAAATGAACCTAACTTAAGAAATACCCCTAAGACTTACGCCCTAAAGGGAAACATATTGAAAAAACTCAATGTCTTTGCACATGATCTACGGGACCAACCCTTTACCCTTAGCTCAATTAAACCTCTTTACGCGTTAACTATAAGGAACATATTAACCTGTTCGGCAGTCAAGCCCCTCTATATGATAGTGCGAAGTAAGTTCTTAGCAGCGGTAGGACGCGTGAAGTAACATCTGCTAATGCGGCCAGTGGTATTTATGTTAGCGCTTTACATTAGTCAATTAAACAAGATTGTCAAGTCCTTAAGAACCTTTAAGTTCTTATTACTCTCTAGCCTTTTAGTTAGAATTGCTAAACTTCCTAAAAGCCCTTCTATGTCAGGTTTATCTATACATGCGAGTTTACCATCGGTACTATGACAGAATTTTACCGTTTGGGCCAGGCGACTGGAAATTACTATTATTACCATGTATAGGGGGCTTTAAGGCTTAAATTGCCATTAAATACTAATAAAGACTGAGATAACTATTACAACCTATCTCCAAGACCTATTAAAATAGTTAACATTAATTAAAAACTTCTGACGGATTTAAACCAGATGTGGAACAATGTAACAAAATAAAATGAGAAGCCTTATAATCTTTTCGACACAAAGATAATTCCCTTTTTAAATATTTGTAAGTAGATAGAAGTTCTACCTTTTGATTTTCATTTACTATTCCCTAAAATCCGTATAAATCATACTAAGGACTATAACTTAGTTTTCCTAACTCAAGTAACATCTGTTGCGGAGTTCCTTATATCATCAAAAGCTACTTCGAATACAATATTATTCTTACTTAATACCATATAAACTTAGCTATTACAAGGTAAACCACAATAATAGAGAGAAAAAAAGAGGAGGAAATACTGATACATATAGTAAACCAGATATTTATATTTAATATGCTAATATTATGCTAAAAAGCAAAGGAGAAAGCCCATACTAGTGAAGTTATACTTCGCGAGTAGTTTCGGGTAGCCGTTACAGGTATTAGAGAGTTAAATACGCCTTATAAAGCCTAATTAACACCTGTAAAAGATCTTTTAACTAGTTTCGTTTTTTGCTTGTAACTGTAATGTTGCGCATACCAAATTCGCTTGGTATATACCCATCAGCTGAAAATTTCCCTAACATAAATAAAAAAAACCTTACGATGATTAATTACATTGATTGAAAACACGGTCACGGGAGCCTTTAACGTATGAAGTCTAATCTATCAACTCCAAACTAAAAGTAGTAATGACGCTATCGCTAATAAGGTCATAATTTTAGCGAACATATTAGTCATAAGAATTATAATCGTTATAATAGCAAAAGATATTAAATTTAAAGCAAGTCTAGCTATTGGTTAATTTGACATTCCCCCGCCAATTAAAATAAAAGAAAGGTAATGTATCATATATAATACCTTACCACGTTTGAATAGGATTACTTTTATTAAATTACAAACTTTTACGGTGACGAGTTAATTCTCGGCAATGATAGACCCAAGTAAATTAAGTATCATCAAAATACGACTCCTAACGCATCCTAGTAACTTGCCGACCACGACTTTTTGTACCTTTTAGGCGGTAAATTCCTTTATCTTTACCCTAATCAATCTACTAGCTCCTTATAAACCCTTAACCTCCGCAATCTTTACGTGCACTATACGTTTTAAGGTATTATACCAAACATAGGGTTAATAAGTTATTTAATAAAATGTTCTAAGTAATACGTAACACTACGAAGAGAAAGTACTACGGCTACTTAAATTAATCTTCACGATATTAGTAAAGCCAAAGTTAGCTTCAGACTAGGTAAACAATTATTGTTACCAAGGATAACGGAAATTTTAATTGTAATTGGACATATGTGGTTTTGTATTTTCAAGTAGCAAACCCTTTTACTTTTTTCATTTAAAATATATCAAAACCTTCGACTTCAATATTAACGTTTACGTTGATGAGCTGATTAAAAACGGCCTATGGTTTCCTTTCATTTTTAGGAGGAAATACTTATATTTCATTTTTAAGCCTTAGAGGTAGTGGTGTTTAAACTGACAGAGTCTAAATTACTTCAATTATCGCTGAGTTTTAATTACACAGCTGTTATCATGGTATATAAAGTTCTAAAGTCCATAGGGTATCAAGATATAGAATACTTTACTCTGAAAATTATGGAAAAGTTTTGTCATTACTAATAAATACATGCCCAAGCCCCCTAAATATTTAGGTTTAAATTAAAAGACGATAAGAAACTTCATTGCAAGGTTTTTATTCACTTTTTTTTTTTTGGATAACAAGTATATTTTTTATATTCCAGACTCCGCAACCTCTTTTTACGGAGCTTAGTTTCGGAAGTTTCTTTTAGCAAAAGTAACGTGGTAAACGTTCAAAATGCTGTAGATTTACATATACTTGAGCCTAGCTAACTTTATCGTCTTCAATATTGGTACTAACTTTATGGCGGTGGAATTTCAGAAAAAATACCAAGATAATAGGCATTTAATGCAAACAGATGCATATAAAAGTCCAATAGAGCATTGGCAAGGGTAATAGGGTATACTTTTATGGACTCAGGCCATTGGCCATTGAGTCTATAGGTTACGTGACTATGCACGTAACGGGATGGGTAATACTCGGCCTGGGCCCAGTCTAGGTACGGACCGGACACGGTTTGTATACAGCACGTGTGATGGTACGTAAAGGGCTAAATACTGGCCATACCTATAGATCTCGCATGATAGGCTACGGTAGCCTTTTCTAGTCTTCCTTCGTATTTAATATTAAATCCCATTTTGAATTTACTTAGTTTACTATCGTAGGTCGAATTATAATACATTATTGAGGATTTATTTTTAATTTTCCAAAGGTATATTACCGGGAATAGATGAATAGATAATAAATATTAATAATTTTGCAATATATTTTAACGCTATCGGGGAGAATAGGTTGTCGGAGAATACCTAATTTTCCACATCTATAAATATAAATTTCACCCTATTACAGCCGACTTAAGCTGATATTTTTCGTTATAAAATACCGTAAGTTATTCCGCGTCGGTTATGAAATAATCATAATAACCGGCTTAATCGACTTTTAATATCGAATTTATGTTTTTTTTCGTTTAAGTCGTAGCAAAAATTTAGTAACTCGAAGTTGAATTAACCGCGACTTTCGTTAAGTTTCCACCGGTTTAAGGTAAACTAAAACGACATAACCAATCGTAATTCGACGTATTTATTTTTATGTAGGCGGCGATACGCTAAAATATTCAATTTATACTAAAAACATATAAGATATAAATGAAAAAGCGTTGGTATACGTTTCTTTATATATAGGGATGTTATAAACTGATGGTAAACCAAGCGGTTACGATGTATTAAGAAGCCGGAGAACAAGAAGGCATATATAATATAGGGAAGTTTATCTAATATATTAAACCGATTTTTAACGAATTTTACCACGTGGATAAGGCTTCAATAGAATTTAAAAGTTTAGTTATAAACGACAAAAACCTGTAAATACTATTTGTTTTTAAGTAAGAAATACTATTAGTTTAAACGGGCGACATAAATAAGCTTTCTGCCGTAAAGTACAGTCACTTACGCTAACACGTATTACTACGTATTCGCGATAAATTTATTACGGCAGGTATTAGCTAAGTGGACTATTTCGTTACCTCAAAAAAGTATCGCGTACTAGTCGACGTGGTAAAAATTTTGGATTTGAAACGGTGTTTTGGTTGTTAACTAATAAAACCCGTATAAAATTAACGGCCGAATAGTAATACGGTAATAATAAGAGTTTACACCTTTTAAATACCTTCGTTGAAAGGCCGTGGTAATCGCGGCTAATTATTTCAATACCGCGGTTAGTTATTTGAGTAAACTTGTTTGGTACGCGTTTAAAACCAAAGATGTAAAGCAATGTAGGCGATAGTAAAGGAATATTAAACTAGGTTAGCCTCGGGGCGTTATGTACATTATAACTTATCAGATTATTACTAACATAATTACGAACTCTGCCCGATATTACTGTTTACACTGGTATACGTGGTTTAAGTCGAAAAGATAAAAGAAGGTTCTCTATTAAAGGTGATGGAGGAAGCCCAATTTTTTGAAATAGTTTCGTTTATGTGTTAAATAGACTTAATATCGTAATTGTAAAATCGAATAGAAATTAGCTAAATTTAATTAAAATACGTATAGACGAGGATTTATTTTTGATTTTTATACTTTTAAATGAATTTTACTCTTCAAATGGTTATGTTGATTTTGACTATAATTATTATTATATTATAAACTAGGTTCTAATATAGCGATTAAAAATCAAGCAAATTCGGTTATTATATCCTCAAATTTTCGACATAATAATGGAGTTACGGTAATATATGAGTATTAACTAAATATCTAAGTTTCGTAGAAATACTAATAAATAATCGAACTCGATATTAATATATATTATTCCTAGAATAACGCGAGTTATAATTTTTGGAGTACCTTGAATATGATACTAATAGGTGATTTTAAATGTAAATAGTAGCTATTTTGTAATTTAAGGTGAAAAAGGTTTAGTTATCGATGTAGTAATAATAGGTCTTAAGACGGAGGATATATAAAGCGTAGTAGGTTCGGTTTTTCCGGTTTAGTATAACGTTCATACCAAAAGGTATAACGTACGGGAAACTTATTTCGGATAACTTTTATTATAAGCTTTTACAAAATAACGAAGATTTTATAAACGTTGACGATGACTACGGTTAAGGAGGGAAAAAATTGGTTACGTTTTTTACCAAAATTAGTCAAATTCTGTGATTAATTCGACAAATATAAGGCTATAACCTTATTATTATATAAGGAGAAAATCTATTACTATATTTATATTAAACCGAAAGAAAATGATTTTTTATTAAAACCACTTTAAAAGATATTATATTGGATATTACTAAATTAATCTTTTAAATTTCAACAAAGGATTATGAAATTAATGAATACTAGCTCAATTCGAGTAAACTCCTTATCGGCTTTAACTCTGATATTATTTATTTTTAAACCGGGATGAGATAACGGTATTATATCGATTACAGGATATTAAAAAAATTACAAAGTAATACAGTCTTCCTTTGTCTTGAATTAAGGAGACCTTACGTATATTGTTCAAGTCGATATAGCATACGAAGTGAGGTATTCTAATGACCTTTCGTTATATCTGAAATAAACACAGATAAGAAAATTGAACGGCGTTTCGTACGCGATTCCAAATGTTCAAGTAATTGGTTACCCCTTTTACGTTAACGGAAACTTTAACGACGTTTTAATAATATATTTACCATACAATAACAGATATTTTCAATAATTTCGCCGTAATGTATTTAAATAACTTTGTAATGTTTCATTTAAGTATTAAGTAATATTACATAACGAAAGTTCGCGCGTTTTAAGGTTAAAAAGTATGATTTTGTAATTAAAACAATTAAAATACCTGGGTTCTATTATATCATTTTGAGTAGGTATTTGGGCCGACTTAAAAAAAGTGTAGGTAATTCGCGAGTAGGAGTTACTCTGTATTGTTCGAAAGGTTCGAAGTTTTTTAAGTTTTACTAGTTTTTTTCCGTAATTTTATTGGTAATTTCTTCGAGTTTGCGGATCATTTCGTCTGTTTGATGAAATAAGGTATTTGTTAAGTTTCAATGAAACGGGAGGAATATGTATTTCAAATTTGAAAAGATACTTTTATTACGGCCCCGATTTTTACATATTAAAATCCAAATTGTTTAACAATAATGTAAATAAATTATTCTAAAACAGCATTGGAGGAGTATTTATCGTAACGGGAGAAAAATAGTATCTTCAAGCTTGTAGCTTACTATTTGTTACGATAAATAAATGCGAAATGTAATTATACTATTTACGATAAGGAACTTCACGCAGTAGTATTATATTTAATGGCATAATTTTCCGAATTACATAGTATCCGTATACCGTTAATGATTTTAACGGAAAATTCAAAATTAAAATATATTTTTTACTACGTTTAATTTCGGAACGCTAAGTTTGGTAAACCGAAGTCCTTTAACTTTTTTATCAATATTCATGATATAGTCTCGTAACTTAGGAGTCAAGCCCAGATACTTTAACCTGTAAAGTATAAGATAAGCCTGAAATCAAGGAACGTCGCACGTAGGGTTTTTAACGTATTTCCATTATTATGTTAAAAATGGTATTCATAAACTTATATATTAAAAGAATACATATTACGGCGTGTTATATAGATTAATTTCAGGAGATAGAGGTTAGGTTACTAGCTTACGACGATATTAATTTTAAAGATAAGTCGAAGGTTTTCGTAAGGTTGTCGAAAGCGATATCGTTTCGGGCCTGGCCCGCGTCTAAGTTGTTATCGAGGATTATGTTAGGGGACTTTAGTACGAAGATACCAATAATATTGCCGCGGGCCCAACTCGCATTAGGTTCGCCGGTATTATTAACTTCGAGTAATAACTTTTTTTCTTAGCACGTATCTATTGAAGAAATTGTAAAATTAAAACGTAATAAACGACCCGTTATATAGGATTTGTTATTTAAAGGTTTCCGAAGGCGTTAGACGCTTTTTACTTAAGATAGTTAATGTAAATTAAGGAATTCAGGATTTACTCGCGGGGTGTATTCCGTTACCGTAATCGTTTATAACTATTGAGTTAGAAATTGTGAACAATGAGGATATTGTAATAAATTTCCGATTCGTTCATAATATGTTATTTAGACAAAAATATTTCATTTCGCAATTTTAACGTGATTACTATTAAAAAGTGATAGTCATAAATATTTGACGTTTATATCGAAATTATACGTAATATAACTGATCGAACCCTCGTTATACCTTACGAGGAGCCTTCTTTAACCCCTTACTATTTTGAAAAGGTATTAGGCGTATATTTCGGTCGACTTTGTAATCTACCTCTTAAATATTGATAACGGCTTTCAATATTTCATAGCTATTACCAATCGCTTTTCTAATTTGTTAAGTTAAAGGCTATATAGTTCATAACTGTCGATACGTATACAGAGCGTTTCTATAATATATGGTAGAGATTTTATGGATTCCTAGATTTTATCATTAGTAACCGAGATTTGGATTAGGTAAACATATTTTGAACGACCTTATATTTCCTTATTGAAGTCGAATAACTTTTATTTACGACGTATTACTTATAAATGGATAATAGTAAAAAATGAATAAAAAAAAGGATTGAAATTATTTACGTATCGTCGTTGCCTTTTTTTAATATAATTAGGCCTTATATTTATCCGTTTGTTAATTCGCGTCAAATAATCGGAAGTCAACAGTTACCGGATTTAACGCGAACTGTTTAGTAAATGAATACTAAAATTGACTTATTTTAAAGGTAAACGGAAATATAAAGTCGTTGAATAGTTTGAAAAGGTAAGTTATTACGTTTTAACTCATTTATTTGAAGGTGCGAAGTTAACTTTGGCGAAAATAACTTATATTTAAGAGTAGATAAAGACGGCGGAGAATTATAACCGATGTTTAGCGAAACAATATAAGGTAAAGAATGAGATTTAGCTAAGTTTTCGTAATATTAAAACTAACCGTTCGAATAAAAAGCTTCATTGGCTTTGTAATTAGTATCGAGTAGTAGATATTTCGAATCCGTTCAATATTGTATTAGATATCCCTAATATATACCCTATATTTTATATAAACTTAGTTAAGCAAGCGGTTTCGGACCCTTTTTTTCATAGGGTTTATTTGATATTTAGCTGGAACTAATTTTGGTTCTTAATAACATAGGGGAAAGTAAATAAGAGGAATTTAGAGTATAAAAAATTCTTATGGTAAAAACGGTGCGTAACGGTGTTCGCTTTGTATTAGTTAAGTAAAAAGGTTATAATAAACTGGTGTACAAATTGATAAAAAATTACTAATATATTATAATCGTAGATAAATTTAAGGAGAAATTAAAAGATATTTGGGTTTATAATAACCCGGTATTTCGACGTCGGCATTTAGTTTATACTAAATAATGGATGCGGGGCAACTGGCTTATGCCTTCGAAATAACAATTTATTTACGAATTGAAAAGAGAATTTATTACTAAACGTGGTTATAATATAATGAGTAAGGCCAGGAAAATATTACCCGACTTTTTCGAATACGTATCCGACCATAAATCAGCTTTTATTACGACTTAGGAATAACCTATTTAGTAATTATTATTATCTTTATTAAGGTTGAAAAAGTACCAGCGTTATTACTATTAAGGGGCTTATTGTAATTAGTTCCGGATATTAGGTAACGTTGGGGGATAGAAACGATAAAAAGTGTGGCAAAAACTAATAAGCGCTGAGGAAAAAGATTAGTAAAAAGTATGAAAAATACTAAGCGACACCAAGGATAGCAAATAACGCGAAAAAGGGCGGGCGTTAGGAGAGGCCGATAGTGGATAATATGAAGAGGGGCGGATGTTAAGGGAAGCCAACGATAAAGAATAACTTTAAGAAGGATAAACGTTAAAGGAAACCGACGATAGTAATTAACTAAAAATATAGCGGGGGGCAGGGCGAATAAAACGACCTTTTGAGCGAGTTACTAAAGATTGTAATATATTAATTTAGGCCCGGGTAACCCGATCGCCTCGGGTATAATTATACGACCATTTGCAGTCGACCCGATGAACTCGTTTCTAACTAAGGTTAGCCAATGGGATTAGGGTAAAATCGGAAATCATATAGTTAAGCTTGAGACATTATTGGTTATATTTATTAAACCATAACTTACATTAATTATAAAAAATATAATTTAGGTTACGATATTATTTTAGTTATTTCGGCAAGAATCCTAGAAAGGTATGTAGTGGTAGTTAAAAGGAGCTGGAGCGAAAATGTTATACTTCAAACCCTAGTCAGTTAAAGGAGTTATTTCTTTTGAAAGAGACGATATAGTAAAAGAAAACGATTTTTTTGTAAAAATAAAAACAGATTCGAAAAAAAAGGGCGACATAAACATATAGTTAAAGGGGTAATAACTTATACGATCGGTAAAATGAGGATTTGTTTAGACTCGAACAACATCGTAAAGCCGGGTAAACTAATTTACTAATTTAAAAAAGGTAAGAGTGAAAATAGGTTGATAATCTGTGATATTTCCCTAACGTTTACGCAAGAAGAATAATATGTAACCTTTATCCTTGGCTGTAATAACTAACTAGCGTAAAAAGGCGCGTCAATCAGGTAAGGCCGTAGATAAATTTATCTTTTAAACATATTACAAAAAAAGTCAATTTTGGTTAAGTGTTTTATGAGGTTTATTTATACGTTTACCTGATTATGAACCTTTCAGTGTATATAACACCTTTACATCCGATAAACTCAGATATCAGATAAAAAGACGTTAAAGGTGATAAAGCGGTTAATATATTATATACAAATATTTTGAACTTATCATGGAGAAAATTTACATTTTTTTTTCATATTTTTGAAAGACAAAATCTCTTATTACGCGAGACGGCTATAATAGGTACTAAATAATGGGGTATTAGTATACAATAGGGTAAATTACCTTACGGTGTGGCTCCTTATTCTTTTTAGGAATGCCGGCGGTAACGTAACCCAAATTAAGCCTGTTGTATACATCGGCTATAATAATAAGCTAGGAAAAGGGTATAAGATATATTGAGGGGAATGGCTGGTTGGGATATATCGAGTAGAAAGTGAAATAATTGTAAAAATAGTGGTTAACAAAGAAGGGCAGCATTGTAAAACAAAAAAGGAAAAAGTGTTAAAGGTTATAAGGGGTGTTTGTATTTATAAGGATTATCAGATCGCATTCAATAGGGGTTACGTATTATAAAGAAAGTATTATATGATATTAAAGGAAAAAGTGTTACTTTACACGGAGCTTTATACAGTATCGACGATAAACAAGAAATATTATACGGAACGTTAATGGATACGTTATACGGCGTTGGCAGTAAAAGAAATGTATTATATGTCTAACTTATGGATGTATTATAAACGATCGACGGAAAGATTAAAAGGCGCGTTATACGGCGCTGAAAACCTAGGGTTAAATTGGTTGATACTTTATAAGATATATAAACGTACTATTACCAGCTTACATTTAGCTCACGTATTAGGCAAGTATGGATTGCATCCAGTATTTATTTAATTGGGCGCTATAGTTTTTATAGTATCCGGTGAGGAAAGGGGCATATTATGGATTCAGGCTATTAGCTATTAAATCTATAAGTTACGTGACTATACATGTAACAGGATTAGCAGTACCCGGCCTAGGCTCTGTTCGAGTGCGAACCGGGCACGGTCCGGGTGCGGACCGGGTACGGTTTGTGCACGGCACGTGTAAGGGCACTTAATAGGTTGAATACTGGCCATACCCATAGGTCCTGCACGTTGGGTCACGGTAGCCTCTTCTAGTCTTTCTCCGTACCTCAATAGTAAATCTCATTTGGTACCTACTTAGCTTGCCATCATAGGTCGGACCATAGCATATACGTACTATTTCACCGAGCCAACAAAATTCTTACGATAGAGATTGGAAGCTTGACGAATCTGGAGGTACGTTTTTAAATAACGGTAAAAGGCCTAAAAAATATTTTAGGTCTTGATGGCCTAGTGCTAATGCTATTAAGCTTTAGAGCGTACCCACGTCTAACGAGTGAATCTCTACTACTCATAAGTACCTGGAAATGAGTTATAGCCTACAGCAAAATATTGAAGGAATTACGAAAGGAATCAGCACGTCATTAGGTTAACGATACCCTTAATACCGGAAACAGACTTACGATAATCAATGTGTTTATTTTTCTATTAAAAAATAAAATACTAATATGGCGGAGGCCAGATGAATGTGAGGGCCTATATAAGATTTTAAGTATTACTAACTTCGAAATAGATTTTAAAACTGTAAAAGATCCCGTAAATTTTTTGTTTGCCCAGGTTAAGCCTTATATTAGGGAAGTCGATGATGAACATCCTTAAGCCAAATAACTGAATTAATACGAGTTCCAGTTACCTTTAATTGATAAGCCGATAAATCGCCGCTGCCGCAGACTATCCCCCCTGAAGAAGAAAGGGAAAAATGAGAAATATACATTGGACCGCATCTATAATATGATTGGGATAAGCAGGAACAAAAATTAACAGAGACTTGGTATTAAAGCTTCGAGTATAAGGTATTGTTAAAACCTGCGGTAAACCTATTAAGGAAAGCGAAAAGGTCGAGATTAATGGCCTATTAATTCGAAGAGTCGTACAATTTGTACCGAAGGTCGAGTTTAACCTTTTAAACCTGAATATTACGATTTTAAGGCGGAAGATTATTTACGACATGAAGGGTAGAATTATGGGGAAGCTGTACGAAAAATTACACTTAATTGTTTCAAGATACGGTAATGAAATCAAACCTAAATCCTTACATAATAGTTAACTATTAAAAATATTAGCAAGCGCTAAGAGGTCGCATTAATGGTAAGTTTATTATCAAAAATTAAAAGCAAGTTCACGTTTAATAGCTGAGATATAACGCAAATCTATACGTAGTTTTAATGAATTTACAGCGGATTATACTATTGAAATTTCTATAGAAACTGCGGTCTATCGACCCTTTAAAGATGTTAATACAATATATTAAACCATTATACGAATTAGTTAAAACAAAGGTTTTGTTGGAATAGTATTGCATACAGTGCAGTAGGTCAACTTTACTGTAAGTAAAGTTGACCGTACTGCAATTGTATTGTTTTGTGTGTACTTACCGCATTAGGTGTAAGTCGAGTGCAGCACATTACACTTCACTCTAGGGCATGGGACAAGCATTTGGCCATACAAATTACAGTGCAAACCGGTTAGCGGTCTACCAAACCTAGAACAATACATCTACCACTTGACCATATAATACTACTGTTACTTCGACTAATCGAATCGACAACGTTGCAACGTCTAAGACCAACCAACAATAATTAGTACTTACTTATTGGCTAAAGCACAGATTAGCTAAGTAGAAGAAGAAGTTACTTTTCGGTTACACTTTAAGTTAAACGATCTCTGGAGTAGAGGAAAAATTCTTACGAAAGGCCTTTATTACTACTGCGCCAGTCTTCCAACGGCAGTAAAACAGAGAAGACTTTTAGGTTGCGCTAGTCTTCTAACGGCAGTCTGGAAGTTAGCGACGGTATCGCTATTGAAAAACACCTAGAAATCTTCATTAACCTTTCTTAAAGACGTTGAAATTGACTGTCAGAAGTCTCAAAAATCGGCAAGTTATCAAACAGCTAAGTTATTACTATTGCGGGTATTACTACTGAAAGAAAAACAACTAAGTAATTACATCAAACAACCACAACAAGCAACCTTCACCCTCTACCACCAACAACCACCTTTGATCTTACCCTATACACCAAACCTCTGTCTATACTTCACTTGTTTCACTCCCCCTATATCACTTTAATCGTTAAGTTTACTGCTTTGAGTGAAAACACGAAGAATCGCCAAGTAGAGCTGAAAAAGCCACGTTGAGCGACCTTACATTAAGTTACCAAGATGCCAAATTTACACGCAACTCTACGCCAAAACAACAAACCCTTTACGCCCAAAATCACCAAATCCCTTAAACCAAAACGTCAAAATAGCTACTATAAGTGTTTAATTTAAATTTATTACCAACCTCGAAAGGAAAAAAGCAATTAAGAACCTCGGACTAGTTTTCGTTAATAATTACAACGAATAACTCTAGATTATGAATGTTGATAAAACTTCTATTGAAGCTTACTTCACCAACTACGTTGGCTAGTACATCCTTGAATTTGATGCCTGTAAAGAGATAGTCGGCGGCGCCCGCGCTTTCGAAGATTTCCGCGAGTTTTTCAACTACTAAACTCCTGATATATGGAAGATGATCTAGCATACGGTTAGAACCAAGCTGAAGAAAGATTTTATACGCCGCGATATTTATATCCCTGTGAAAACACTATTGGGATTTGCAGAAACCTTTTTCGAATTAGCTTAGCAAAAAGACTGCCTATAAGATCCCTTAGGTAAAGTTAAAGCTGTTAAAAACCCTTAACGCCCTTAAAGGCGATTTAGGGGACCTTTACTTTAACCTCCACAGCTAAGTTAAGCGTTTTTATGTTCTGGCGATAAAGAACTTGTTAATGTACTCGGCAGCCTAACACCACCACATGACAGCACGAAATATTCTCTTAGCGACGGTAGGGCAAGTAAAGCAACAGCCGCCTACGAGGCTAAAGGTATTGATATTACCGCTTTACACCAGTTAATTGAGTAAGATCGTAAGGTCTCTTAAAATCTCAAATTATCTATTACCCTTTAGCAATTTAACCGCAAAGCTCTTTAATTTCAGAAACCTTCACCCTTTAAATTTGCCTACGCGCGAGAGCCGATTACAGGTTCTAGTATAGAACTTTACTTTTCGGGTCAGGCAATTGGTAATTACCCCTAACCTCGTACCTCGAAAATTCTATAGCATAAACTATCAAGAAATACTATTTAGTGGGATAACTATTATGACCTTTTTCCAAAAATTCGTGAAGATGGTTAATATTAATTACAAGTTACTTACAGATTTCACTAATATTTGGAATAATGTAAAAAAGTACGATGAAAAGCCCTATAACCTTCTCGACTCCAAGATAATGTCCTTTATAAACACTTGTAAATAAACAGAGGTTCCACCTTTAGGTTTTCACTCAGTATTTCCCGAAATCCTTACAAAGTGCGTAAGGAACTATGACCTGAAGTTTTTAACTAAAGCTATTACGTTTCGTAAAATTTACGATAATATAAAAGAATATTTTGAGCATGACGTCTACTTAGCTTAATATTATACAAATTGGGTTACCATGAGGTAAACTATGATAATAGTAAAGAAGAAAGAGGATAAGATACCAATAAACGTTCTTAATTAAATGTTTGACAAGGTAATATTATACCAGAAAATAATAGTAAAAGGCTACTCTAGCGAAACCATAATCTGCGAACAGGTATGTGCAATATTCACAGGTGTTAACAAGTTTGAATATGCCTTATAACGCTCAGATACTACATGCGAAGACTTGTGTAACCAGTTTCGTTCGTCGTTTGCTACCGTGATAGCGCGTATACCAAACTCGCTTAATATATACTCTCCAGCCATCAATCCCCTTAACTTAAAGAAAACCTTACGGTAGTTTATTACGTCAACCGTAAGTACAGGCGCCCATAATTCCTAAGGTCTAGCCTACCGGCTATAAACTAAAGGCAGCAATCACATTAACGCTAATAAGCCCAAGCTTTAGCTGAACCTGTTAACCACCAGCACTATCGTCATAATGGTGACAAAAGATATTAGATCTGTGGTAAGTCTAGCTATTAGTAAACTCGATACCCCCCCGCCGAATGTAATAAAAAAAAGGTAATATACCATATTTAATACTCTACTGCTTTTGAACAGGACTCCTTAGATCAAATTATAAACGATGAGGGCGACGAGCCAAATAACGGAACCAGTTCCCCTAAGTAAATCAAGTAGTACAAAGATACTGTTTCCGGTGCGGCTTAATAACTAGACGACCATAACTTCCTATACCGTTTAAGTGGTGACAACCTTTACCTTTACCCTATCCAAGCCTCTAATCCTTCATATACCTTTAACTATCGTAATCGTTATGCAGACTACACGTTTTAAGGTATTATACTAGACATAGGGGCAACAAGGTAGTAAACAGAAAGCTATTAGCATTACATAGTACTACGGAGGGAAAACATTACAGCTACTAAAATTAATCGTCACGATATTAGCAAGGCCAAAGTTAGCTTTATCCTACGCAAACAATTATTGTTATTAAAGATATCGGTAGTTTAAACTATAATAAACGTAATAATATTTTACATTTTCAAATTCCCTACCTTTTGCCTACGTTTATTGGATAATATAAAGACCTTCGGTGTCAATGTAGACGTTAACTTAGATAAACCGGTTGAAAGTCTCCACTCGCCTTCAAGTAAGGGTATCTATGATTTTATCTTTAAGGTTCGGAAACAATGGTATTAAACTTAAAGAAGCTGAAAATACGTTAATTATATCAACGTTTCAACCACCTAACCATAGACAAACTATATAAAGTCCTAAAATCTGTAGGGTATAAAGATGAAAAATAGTTTACCCTAAAAACCATGAAAATGAATTACGACTACTATCAAACGTATACTCAAGATCTTCTAAGATTTAAATTTATACTAAAAGAAAATAAGAATTTCAATAACAAAATCTTCGTCGATATATTTTACTTAGATAACGAACCTATCTTTTACGTCGTTAATTTCGTAATCTCTTTTTACTGTTATGAATTTCTAAAGTCCTTTTCGATAACAAATACGTAGGGAACGTAAAAAATACTGTAAATTAACACGTATCTAGTTCCATCTAACAACTTCGTTCACGACACCGATATGAACTTTACTGCGGTGTAATTTAAAGAAAATACCAAAATAATAGGCATCTAATACAAACAAGTACCCTTGAAAGCCTATAAAAGCATTGAAAAGGTTAAAAGGGCATATGGACTACTTCGCCAAACGTATAATATCCTTACACTAGAAATAAAAAGCTTTATGGATCTAGAGGACCGCTTTGAAATAGCAGTAAAATATCTAAATGATATTATATATCCTGACGGCTTGATTATAACGCTCTTAGTCTTTGGAACGTACCCAGGCCTAACGAGTAAATCTTTGCCCCCGGCAAGTACTTAGAAACATGTTATGGCTTGCAACAAAACTTTAAGGAAACTACGAAGAAAATCGGTACTCTACCAGATTAATAATACCCTTAACACCAAAAATGGCCCTTTAACAATCGATTTACTTTCTTAGCTATTGTAAATTAAAGTTCTCCTATAGCGGGAGCAGGAAAAATGGAAAGGCCTATATAAAATATGAAGAATTATAAACTTTGAAGTAGTTATTAAAATTACTAACAGCCTTATACCTTTTCGAACCATTTAGGTTAAGCCTTACATTAAGGTTACTAAAGATGAAAACCTGTAAGCCAAATGACCAAGCCAACAAGAACCTCCTCTACCCGTTATTGAAAAGCCGATAAAACGCCGCCAGTGCGGACGACCTCCAAAAAAAAAAAATTAAAGAAAAGAAATACATACCGGATCGCATTTACAATACTACTTGAATAAGCAGGGGAAAAAAGGATAACGAAAACCTGACACTAAAGTACCGAACGAAAAACATCATTAAAACCTCTGGCATAGCCTTTAAAAAAGTAACAAGGTCGAGATCAACGGCCTACTGACTCGAAAAGTTATACAATTTGTGCCGAAAACCGACTTTAACCTCCAAAACCCGAACTTTACGATCTTTAAGTCGAGGATTATCTATAAGGTCAAGGGCAAGACCACGGGATAACTGTACAAAAAAATCACAACTAATCGCCCAAAGATACGGAGATAAAGTTAAGGACTAAATCCTCATGTAATTGCTAACGATCTAGAAGATTAGCCATCGCTTAGTGGTTACTTTGGCAGAAAGCTTACTAACCAAGACTAAAGGCAAGTTTATATTTAATAACCGTAATATAGCGCAAACTTATATGTAGTTAACAACGAATTGACAGCGGATTAAACTGCTAAAACTTCTATAGGAACTTCGTACCATCTACCCTTCAAGTACGGTAATACGATATATTAAGCTACTGTATGAATTAGCTGAAGGAAGAGTATACTTCTTCCCAATTTACCAATCGCACTTCAAATCCTGGCTAACGATACAGTCTTTAATATACGATCCGTACTTACTGGTAAAGTAAGAAAGGAACTTTGGCATAACATGTATGAAACCTAACGATACTCTTTTAGTCGAAACGGCTGGCATTGTAGCACTGTAATAAAAAGCGATTGAAAAATCTAAGTTTTGAAATAACAAGCTGGTGACGACGCTAACACAAAACACCCTACTTCACTTTAATGGATAATTAATCCATATACTTGGTATTAATGCCGGCCTCAGCTTTCGTCAAAATAGTCAAGGCGCTGTTTTAATAATAATCGATAAAACTAACGAGGTCAGAGCTTAACGATACTTGGAACAACGTGCTTGAGGTAAATATATTACTATATTATATTAACTGGAAGCCTGTTACGACTTATCCATCGCGAAACAAGTAAAAACGCTAATGGATAAAGACTTTAACCGGCTAAATAAGAGGCTCAAGTGGTAAATGCAAAACTTGAACCGCGAGATAAATATAGTCCCAATCGACCTCTTCAAAGCTAAGTTGATAATCTTTATAGACGGGTCCTTTGTAAACAATACCAACTTATCCTTACAAATTGGCTTCCTGATAACCCTCATTAATTAAGACAAACAGGACGATCAATTGAGAATTATCAGTAACCTAATCTATTAAACCTCCGTCAAGTGCAAAAGGATTACACGAAACGTGCTGACTTTAGAGGTCTACGGCATAATAGCGGGCTTTAACGTATGCATGGCACTCTGGAAAACTGTTATGACCCAAGCACGTTGTCGGGTCAGGAAACAGGCCAGCATGCAGCTGAGTTACCGGTGAGCCTCAGTGAGCACCGGTGAGCCTCAGTGAGTACCAGTGAGCCTCAGTGAGTACCGGTGAGCTTCAGTGAGTACCAGTGAGCCTCATTGAGTACCGGTGAGCCTCAGTGAGTACTGGTGAACCTCAGTGAGTACCGGTGAACCTCAGTGAGTACCGGTGGGCCTCAGTGAGCACCGGTGAGCCTCAGCACTGAAGATGGTATGAAGCCCATAGGATATAAGGACACGGCCATCACCACATAGATAGTATTTCCTTCATAGCTCTTCAGTTGTCAATCTAAGTATTCAGTCTCAGTATATTCTGAATAGCCTCACGGCTTTTGATCATTACTTGCACGGTTGCGATATTATTCACTCAGCACCTCTGCTATCTTTTTGATAAAATAAACCCTTTAATACCTTTTATATACTCATAGGTATTTAGTGTGACTATTACAAAAACCCTTAACCTCATAATCATGCAGTGAAAGATTTTTTTTATCCCGGTAGTAATCTGTACCAACTCAAAAAGCTTCTTCGAATATCGTTTAAAACTCGGAACCACCAGCGAAAAACACCTAATGATAGACGTAATAACGCTCCGTAAAGCCTATAGAAAGAGGGAAATTAAAGAGTTTTAATGGATCGATGGCAAATATAATCCCGCAAATGTCATAACGAAGGCGGCGCCAAACAAGGCCCTAAAAAGGTTTGTGGAAAGCAATAGTATTATAAGCTAGTGCCTGGCTAGTATTACCTGGAATCCAACCCTGGTAGCTCTACACGCTCCTGTGATGCTCTGAAGCAGGGAGGAAGCCGCATATGGATACGCTTCCACACATCACGTAACGAGAGTGGGGGGGGGGGGGGTTGGGTTTGCACTATCTTAGCTTCATAGCCGCTCTCTAGCAGTGACTTCTCTTTCTCTTCTTCATCGAGGTTTATAGACAGAATCTAACTACATTGAGCGATAGTTCCAGTCTTAGTCCCTTTACAAACAGGCTGACAATACTTATCGAGAGCTACGTTAATAGGCTGCCTAAAAAGCCCAGATTACGGAACGGCGGATAAAGATATGCTAGCAAATTGGGAGAATACCAGGGGATTAACGGTAATTCGTTTAATTGGCATAATTAAAGTAAAGGTTTGTAAAAAGTTGTGGCGAAGGAACTTTTTGTAAATGTTAATAAACTTGGACCTCAAAACGGTGAAACAATGAAAGAAAAATAGGATTAATTTACACCAAATGGGATGCAATTCAATATAGAAGCCAACTGGAATTGACAGGAGTCTGGCCAGTTGACGAGAAGGCAATTTAGTAGTAACCGGAAAAGATTCGTCAGCTACACTAGCGTACGTGTACAAACTAAAAAGCCGCCAGTGTTGAAATAGTATTGCATGCAGTGTAGTAGGTCAACTTTACTGTAAGTAAAGTTAACCATACTACGAGTATATTGCTTTGTATGAACTTAACACATTAGTTGTAAGTTAAGTGCGGCACATTACACTTTAATCTAGGGCGCGGTCCAAACAGTTGGCCATACAAATTACAATGCAAACCGGCTAGCGGTCTCCCAAACCTAAAACAATACATCTACCACTTGACCATATAATACTACTGTTACTTCGACAAATCGAATCGATAACGTTGCAATGTCTAAGGCCTACCAACAGGTTTTTTAATTTTTAATCTACTAATTACACTTTAACTCCTGGCTAAGCATAAAGTTTTTAATATATGACCTGTATTTATTGGTAATGTAACGAAAAAATTCGACCTGGTACGTATATTAATTAACGATAACCTTTTAATTGAAGCTATCAGCTCTATGAAATGAGAACAGAAGGCGATGAAAGATATTAAATTTTAGAATTGGAAGCCGGTTACAACGTTGGCGAAAGGCAGTCAACTTGAATTTAATGGATCATTAATCCGTATACTTAGTATTACTAGCGGCCTTAACTTCCGCTAAAAATATCAAGGCACTAACTTGGCTATAGTCGACGAACCTAACGAAGTTAAGGCTTAAAGGTACCTGAAATGACGTACCCGTAGAAGTTATATTACTACTTTTGTTAATTGGAGGCATTTTATGATTTTTTTACCGCGGGAGAAGTAAAAGACCTAATATATAACGACATTAACCAGTGTAATAAAAGGTTTGAAAAGGAAAATACGAGACCTAAATCGTAGGATTAATATAATCCTAATTGATTTGTCGAGGGCTGAGTTAATAGTCTTTAACGGATAGGTTTTTCGTAAATCATACCGAATTGTCTTTATTAATCGGCTATTTAATAACCCTCGTAAATAAACATAACCGGGAGAACCGGTTCAATATTATGAGTAATCTAATCTACTAGACTTTTGTCACATATAAAAGGATTACAAAAGCGTGCTAGCTTTAGATATTTATGGCATAATAACAAACTTTAATATAGGTACAATGTTGTAGAAAAGCTTTCATATTATCACTAGATAATTAACGGTTCTTTTTATTCCGATATAGATTTATATCTACTTCAACAGCCTATTTAAACGCCTTTTTATACTCGGAACCACAATCTAAAAACGCTTGATAATCGATATAATAGTATTATGCGAAGCCTAGAAAAGAAGAGAAATAAAGGAGTTCGGGTAGAATAATGGGAAAGATAATCCTTGTAATATAATGAAGAAGGTATTGCTCAACAAGTCTTTTAAAAGGTTTGTTAATAGCAATAGACTAATCATACGTATCGAATAATATGTTAATAAGCTTCCTAGTAAGACCAAGTTACGTGGTAATGGTTAGGGAGGTGCTAGAAAACTAAAAGACTACTAATGAGTTAACGATAGCGACTTATTTGATTAATAAGGTTAAAGTAGAGGCTTGGATAAACCTATGACGAAATAAGGTTTTATGGGAGTCGATGAAATCAGACTTCGGAGTCGTAGGATAATTAAAAGCAATTAGTGTTAATTGAAGTACAAATATGTGCAATTTAATATAGAAGTCAATTTGAATAAATAGGGGGTTGGCCAGTTGACGAGGTCGCAATTTAACGCTTATTGAAAAAGATTAGTTTACTATATTAACGTATGCATACAAACTAAAAATAAGCCAGTGTTGAAATAGTAGTAATTGCAGTGTATTAGGTCAGCTTGAATGTTAATAAAGCTAACTATATTAACTGTAAGTTAAGTGTATTATTTTGTATAGGTCTATAATATTGGCTGTAAGTGACGTACAGTATACGCTCACTTTACACGAGGCAAGGGCCAAGCAATTAGTAATACAAATTACTATGCAGATTGGCTAGCAGCCTTCCAAATCTAAAACAATATATCCACTATCTGACCACTGTAATAATACTGTTACTTCGACTAATCGAATCGCCAACATCATAATGTCTTAAACCCTATCAACAATTACATCAAAATACGTATATTACCTATAAAAGAAAATTTCGCGCCAATTTCAATGAATGATCGAGTCCGATATTAACATATATTATTTTTCAAATAATGCGAGATGTAATATTAAGTATATTATCCATACGATTATAGTAGATAACTTGAAACGATATCAAAAGTCGTTTAGTATTTAACAGTTTATGAGAATGAGGTATTAATATAATAATAACACGATTTGCATTAGGGGATATTTAGGGTGTTATAAAATCTGTTTTATTAATTTAAAAATCCGTTTTTCGCGGATAGCATAACGTACGGGGAATTATTCGCAATTAGATTTCATTACCGGAAAAACTACAGGAATTGTTACATCTAATATTACGAAATTAATTCTTCGAATTCCGGGTCAAGTTATTAAATTCATGAAAAAAGGTTTAATTCATGCGAACTTCTTATCGATTATTGCGCCGGTATTACTAATTTTCAAGTTGGGAGGAGGATGACGGTTTTACGTCGATTGCTGGAATTTAAATAAAATTTCTAAGTAAAATTGTTTTCCCTTAATGTTAAATAAAGGAAGTTTATACGTAATGTCAAGGTCTATGTAAATTACAAATTAAGATATTCGAATAACTTTTTACTATATTCGTGTAGTACACAGATAAAACAATTCAGAGCATTTCATATTGGTTTCAATTCATTTGATTAATTCATTACCATCTTTAGTTTGACGGAAATGCTAAAGACTTTTTAACGGTATATTAACTATATACTAAGGAATATTTAAAATAATTTGTTAGGACTTATCTAAACCACTTTTGTATTTGTTTTTCCAATGATAAGTAAAATTACAAAGCGAAAATTCGCCTAATTTTATGATGTTTTCGATATTAAAGTGAAATTTAAACTTGAAAAAGTGTAATTAGTAATTAAAGAGGTGGAATACTTTTATTTTATTGTTACGGTCGGGCTAGATATTTCGAACCATCCTGAAAAAATCCGGGCTATTCGCGAATCAAAGTTCACACGTATTATTGAGAAAGTTGGAAGTTTTTTATGTTTTGTTAACTTTTATCGAAACTTTATTGATAATTTCTCCAATGTGATTAATTGCCTGTGACGATTAAAGAAATGAGGAATTTAATAAATTTGGAATAATCAGAAGAAATATGTATTTTAAGCGTTAAAAATTATGTTCTTTATGGCCTCGATTTTGACGAATGAAAACCCGAATCGGTTGACACCAATAAATATTATTTAATTTTGAATAAATTTAAAAGGTTACTAATGTCAATAAAATAAAGATTATATTTTAAAGCCGGTAATATATTATTTTGTACGGTTATCAGATGCGAAACGTAATTAAACTATTTACGAAAAAAATTCCTTTTGTAATATTATTATGTTTCAAAGCATAGTTATCGGAATGATGTAGTATTCGTACCCTGTTTACTATTTTCAAAGGATCAAAACGAATCATAATATTTTTTTTTACCACGTTTGATCTCGGAATATTAAACTCAATAAACCGAAGTTTTTTTTTTCGCTTCTTTGAATACCACTTACGTTGTCGGCCTGTCAACTAAGGCGTTCGTCCGGATATATTAACAAGTAAATTATAAGATAACCCCGAAATTAATTAACACTACATTCAGGTCTTTTAAACCATGTTAATAGCGATTTTGAATACAACAGTAATACATTTATATATTATAAAATCGTATATTACAACGGAGTATATGGATAGGTTTCATAAGACGGAAAACTAATTCCTGAATCGCAATCATATACCCTTAAATCGGGTGATAGATAACTACGAGGCGTCGGCGGTAACTGTATTGTTTCGGGTCTGGTCCATGCCCGCACTACTAACTTAAATAAAGTTAAGGAATACTGAGGCGTTAACGGTTATAACACCGCCTCGGGACCGACCCATATTAATACCGTCGATTTCGTTAATACCAGGTGGTTACCTTGTTTTCGGACCGAACATTTTCGCGAAATTGAAAAATTAAGGTACAACGAATAATGAGTAAATCGCGATTCGCTTATTCACGGTTACAGAAGGCGTCAAAAATTTCCCGATTAAGGTAAAATACTTCATATAAATTACAAATTATCATAACGACTGAAGGGGTAAGTTATGTTACTATCATTGGTTATGACTACCAAGTTGAAAACTTATTAACCACTGAAATCTTATAATAAACCAAAGACTCGTAAATTATAGGTTATTCTGGTAAAAGAAAATTGTTTAAAGATTTTAACGAGACTAATATTTAGCAGGAATTATTACAAATACTCAACATTTATATCGAATATATACGTAATATAATGATACGAAGCCTTGTTGTATTTTACGATGAAACCTCTTTTAAGCTTTTTTTATTACAAATCACTATTAATCACATATTTCCGTCAACTTCATAATCGACCTAATAGCTACCAATAACTCTATCTAGTGTTAATTACTCCTTTAAAGTCGATTATTGAAATTTATCCAATCAAAAGTAATATAATTCATAACCGCTGATGCGTATGTAGAACTTTTTCGGAATATACATTAAAGATTGAATTAATTTCCGGTATTTATTATCAACAATCGCTACTACAAATATATAAAAGTATTTTGAATCAACCTTTATTGTTTGATGAAGACGAAACAACTTTAATCTATAATATATTACGTGCAAATAAATAACGATACCGAACAAATGAATGAGAGATTTTCAAAATATGAGAAAATTATCTTCGTCTTTTCGTAATTGAATGAAGTATCATATTTCCTTATATATCAATTTATATCGAATGAGTGAACGTCGACGGTTACCGGGTTGAATGTAAACGGACTAATCAAAAAATCAGAAATATCTCTTTTCTTGAAATGAATAAGGATTATGAAGTCCTCGACTAACTTGGTGGGACAAGCCTTCGTTTTTTTTGGAGTATTAAAGTAAAGGTAAAAAACTATATTAAACGACTATAATATATATCTAAATAATGAATAAAAACAACAATAAACTATGGACAACATCTATCCAAACGATATAAAGTAGTTAATTAAGTTTTATTTAATTTATGTAACGTTGAAACTAACTGCCGTAATTAGAAATTCGATTACTTATATAATTAATACCAGGTTGTCGACGTTTCGAATCCGTCGAATATTATTTTGAATATTTTGGAAAAACAACTTATATTTTAAGTCAATTTTGTTAAACACGTAGCTGCGAATCCTTTTTCCTTGTAAGCTATTTCCGATATACGCCTGTGACCACGTTTAGTTACAGATGATATGTGGAAAAGTATATACGAGAAATTTAAAGTTAAGGATATAATCATTAGGAAAATGGGGCAAAATAATATTCGTTATATAGTAGTGAAGTAAAAAGATTAAGATAAATTGAAAGAAAGCCTATTGAAAAATTATTCTTATACTATATCCTTGAATACTTGTAAAACAGGATAAGGAAAAAATCGATTTTATAATAACCTGGGTTTTTGACATTAACGCTAAATAGGTTTTACATTATTTATATCAAATAAATTATCTTTCCTTCGAAGAAAGATACAAGATTAATAAAGACGAGCTAAACTTATTCATTATAAAAATATAATATAATATATAAGGCCGGGAATATATTATCCGGTTGTCTTGGATATGTATTCGACCGCGAAGCAACTTTTACCAGAAGCCTACTAAATTTCACTTATAAAATATTATTATTATCATCCTCATTTTTTGAAGGGTAACGTCGATAATGTTCAAAACCTTATTACGATTAGCTTCGGACGTTAAAAAAAGTTTGTAAAATTGGATAGCGTAAGGCGAAATAACTTTGAGTTGGGTAAGTATTAGAAAAGTCCGACGATAACTGATAACGTAAAACGGGGCAGTAAACACCGCCTTTTAGGTAGGACATCGAAGATTTTAATACATTGATTTACGCATAGATAATACGGTCTATACGGGTATGGTCGTCAACCTGTGTCCGATTGGTTCGGTTAATATTTTTTATATAAAGTTTATAAATAAGATGCAGGTAAATAGAAGGTTTTTTTGATTAGGCTTTAAATATTCTTCGTTATATTTTGTGAGTTGTAGCCTATATATGCTATGAAGGATATAATTTACTTGACTATATTATTTCAATTATGGGTACTAAACCTACGAGAGAGTATACAATAGGTACTAATGGTAACTGGAGTAAAGACGTTTTAAGCTAATATACGATTAGCCGAAAACAACCGGGCGCGGTAAACGAATAAGACGGTCGAAAGAAAAAGGGGATTTTTCGAGGATAACGAGCCCGAATAGAAGGGAAGAGGAATACATATAGCAAAATATTTAACAACTTATACTACCGAAATAGTTGGAAAGCGTTGAGCGTAAGAGATATCATGAAACCATGTAAAATAATGAGCTAATTCGGAGAAAATAAAATTAAAAACATATTTATAGGCCAGAATATCATCTTAATGCTTAAAGGTAAAATAAAATATATAGTGGCTGTTTTTCTAAATTAAGAAGAGTTACGATAATAATATGCGTACATCAAGCGAAATTACGAATATATCTATTTATTAAATATATTATAAAACGTGATTAATATATGGTCGGGTTTCTCATAGAATATTATTTTCAGGCTTACTTTATCATATACTCTACGACAAATGTGATACCTTTAAGTATCACAAACGAAAATACAAGCTAATAATAATTTAAATTTTATTAAGAAATTTATAAAAAATAGGGAGTCGCTTTTTACGTATAACAAAGAAAAATTAATTTTGTGTTTACTATCGGTAAATACGAGAAGATTTATTACAACGCGGGGGAGGCGATATAACGTAGTCAATAGTAATAGTATCAGAGTTTAAAGGGGCGATATACTTTATGGTGATATTAGTTATCGTTAGTCAATATATTAATAATGATATAACCTTAACCGAACCGTTGTAAACGTTAGCTATAATGACAAGAAAATCTTCAAAGTAAAAAAACGGTAACGGGAAAACAAAGTGTATAATAGACAGGTAAAAGGGGGACGGTAGTCAAAGGGAAAAAAAGGAGTTTTGTAAACTACGATAGAGGCCGTATTTATAAGCGTAGGCGAACCGGAATGAACAAAAGATAAAATTTATACTAAGCGTTAGATAACGCGTTACACGGCATAAGGAGCCCAGGATTAATATCACCTCTAGGTTTTATAATACGTTTAAAAACGTTTTATATGGTATCAATAACCAAATACTAATAAGGCACATACATTATATGGCGTATTAGGAAACGCTTTATATAGCATAGGCGTTCTGGAATCAACATAGCCTATATGTTATACGGTACTATAGAAGGCACGCTATACGGCCTGCGACTAACTTACCCCCATCCCGCGTATTAAATGGATACGGTAAGTACTTAGTATTTAACCGGCTAAATACTATAATTTCAGGGGCTTTTTAATTAAGTGGAGGGGTATATAATAAAATTAGGCCATTAGCCATTAAGTCTATAGGTTACGAGACTGTATACATAACGTAATTTATAGTACTCGATCCGAATGTAGCGTGGATACGGTTCGAGCACGGTTTGCAAGCATTACGTACGATGGCACGTGACGGGCTATATACAAACCATACATATAAATCCTGCATGAAAGACCACTGTAGTCTATTCTAATCTCTCGCGGCACATCAATTTTACACTCCATTTAGCATCTACTTCGCATACCATTGAAAGTCGGAGCTTAATACGTCTTACATAAAGTTAATATATTATCCGTTTATATATTAAAAAATACAAACCACTTTCAATGTAACGTTCAATATAAGAGGCATAGGTCGCAAGTCGAGATAGCTTTTCCGAACCGCTCTTTCTAATACCTTTTTTCGGTATTATAGTACTATACTCTAACCTTATCAAATCCATAAAACTGTTTTTAAATACGTAAAATCGTTCTGGGGGCATAACGTTTTCGGAACTTTACAAGCTTATAGGTGCAAATATGATGTTCAAGCCACTTTTTAGATTACGTATAAGCCTATATAATATTAAAAAACTCGAAATAAAGGTAATAAGGTATGGATAAAAAGCCTGAAAACACCAAAATTAAGCAATAACTTACCCTTTATCAAGTAATCTACTAGGTTATAATATCCTTTTTACCGGCATTATCATACCCTTTGATCATACAGTGGCTTTTTTATAGAGTTTATTAGTCTTGGTTTTTACCTTGTTAACGAAGCGCATGAGAAAAATTCTGTAAACGCCGTAAATTGTTAGTTGAAACCGTTTGAAACGGAAAAAAAATTATTCGATTAAGGTAGAGATTTCCGCTGGTATAAATTGTTGAACGGAGTACCTGAGGCGGTAATAATGTCTTTTAGATGGAGCTTTCAATTTACCTTAAGGTTTTCTATCTCTTTTTATATAATGAAGCAATATGTAACGAGGGTTTTAAATCGTCTTCTATTTTCAATACCAATTAAGAGCCTTCAACAACTTGATACTATTTCTATTAGTATAGGTGAGATGGTTTCTTCAATTGTTAAAAGTTATAAAAGTCTATCCGGAGGCGTATAAATTTTATATTCGGCTATAATTTGTCATTTTAGAAGTAGTTTCATAAGTACCACTTATCGAACTATATTTTCAGGCTTTCATTATTCACCTTATCATTCCTATACTTTCGCACTATAGTTAAACGAAATGAATTCGAGTTATTTGGTAAATTTACTATTACATAGTAGTTACTCAACACATTTAGATTTTAAGGTCCAGTTTATCCGTTCTTCATTTTCTCAAGTAGGACATTAGATTGCAATTGTAAGTCCAAAACGCCAGTTTTATGCGGGTTATTTTTTATAACTAATACTTTAGAAACATGACGTTTAGCCCGCAAAAAACATAATACTGCCACAAATTTTGCCATAGCATTTACCCTCTATATTATAATAGGCGATGGCGCTGAATTTTTATGGATCTTTGAGCAATCACCGAAAACGAAGATTGTTCAAATTAGTTTACTCGGACTGGAAATATTGTTTACGGTGCTAACTGCCATTTTTAAAATGCATTCCTTAAAATCAATCCCTTTCAACTTTATAGATAATGCCTCGTATATTCTCTTAAGCTATTTATAGTATTAGTTACACTTTTTAATTCCCTAAGATACTTTATCTGGTATTTATTTGCATCTATTTCCAGAGATTCTGGCTTTTATATACTAATCAGTTGAATCGAAGGCTTTACTGGTATTGTTAATATCTAATATGAAGTTACTAAGTATATATTTAATTGGCAATGAACTTAAATATTCCAACTATCCGTAAAGGAAGCGTTTCGCGTGAATTTCGCGGCCTAGAATCATAATACTACATTGATAGCAAGTGGTAATAGCTAACCATCAAAGTATATTGAATCTATAATTACCTTGTAATTGAAATTCATATCGTTTTTAAAGTGTAATTCAAACCGTTTTGAGGCTTGTAAGTATAGTTAACAGTGGTAACAAAACTTCTGGATGGCTTTTGACTCTCTTTTTCGTACATTTATATGCCTAATAGCGTGAAATAGCCTTAAAAGTCGTTTCAAGATTAGGTATTCAAACAGGAGATAGGATATTTTTATTCTGGTTACGTTGAGTAAACGAATTGAGTTATACGCTATTTGAGGAAAAACTATAAATAGTGAAACTTAGAATGAAGCGATATGAATACGTTATTCGAGACGTGGATAAGTTAGTATATTTTATTCGAAACTTAATCTCGAACTTATTTATATTAATTTATCATAGAAAACATAACGTTTTTAAGTTCATTATGAAAAATTTAACTGATACGAGTTGTGTATTCCTAACGACGGTATTAAATGACAATACTTTTCCTTTGCTGAATAGGACTTTCCGGTGTTTTCCTATCTAATTGAGCTGAAATTTTGGAAATTTCGCTGCAAACGCATCAAATTGTCGTTTTACGTCGGTCGGTATTTCTGTTGTGCCGGTATCCGGCAAATTTCCGTGGAATAGGTTGCCGTACCTAATGAAAAGCGTGAATTGCAACGCCATGTAAGCATTTAACACTTTGTTTTCGTAATTCAGGCTTGCGATATATATAAATAAAGCATCCTATAGGCTTGTAAAAGTTCGCTTGTCGGTTTCCTTACTTTTGGCTATTGAATATATCTTATCTTCTTCAACCGTCTCCTTTTTAAAAATGTACTCGTTAATGTAATTATAAATTTTATCCCTTACTATTTTATAGTCGGTTACATATATTGTAAAGTTGGCTTCTGTTTGATCTTTAAGCAGGTAATCGGCTTAAAATTAACGCTTAATCCAAATTTGGTTATGTATCGGGTAATTAGTCACCTAATAGCCGACTATGCCGCATATAATGTAATGTGTCTAAAAACCTGTAAAGCTTTGTATACTTCACTATATGTATTGGTATATACGTGGTAGGTTTTTCATTTATCTATAAAGTTCTCCTGGTTAGTAACTATTTTATATTTAGTTTTTGGGGCTTTCTCCTTAGTTTTTTTCGAATTAGTAGCTGTATTTAAGGCGTTTATTTTGTTTTGTATACACTTTCAATCGACGATTCAGGTAGTGGTCAATTATTTCGATGATTTAGCTTGTGACTTTGGTTTTTTTGGTTACAAATACTAATCCAAGGTTTTTTTTATCCATGTATCAACGTTTTGAACGAAATTTTAAAGTTTTTGTTGCTTCGGTATATATTTTTAACTACTTCAATAAAAAATCGTTTTGTCTATATTGGTATTTCAGGGCCTCTCAGCATTTTTGGAAATTTGTTCACAAAGTGGTAAGTACTTCCTATGAGGCTTCGGTAACTTTTTTACGCTAATTCTGTACGGATTCAGAGGTGGTATTAGTCGAATTTTTATTGTAATGTGGTTAGTTTGTATCAGTATCGAAATATATATTTAAACGATTATAGTATTTCGTGAGTGTACTTACTTATGTGAAGTGGTATATATACAACGTTTTGATTTCAATTGCATAGTATTTCGAATAAAATAATATAAAATTATGACGATTCAATTTCCAGTTTTCACACGTATTTATCATTATACGGGCTTTATTGTCGAAAACGTCATACAGCTCGTTACAGTAGTCTTTATCCTTATCCTATAGCTTAACGAAGTTGGTAAGTTTTATTAAATTACTTTTATAAGTAGGAAAACGATGTAGTAAGAGGTTTAGATATAGATTGAGGTTATTAAGTATCAATTTGTAAAGCTCATATTGTTGTTTTATGCTGCTCATCCTATCTTCGAACCAACTGATTTTTTATTCGGGCTGTTTTTTTTTCGGTAAAGCGGGTTATTAACTATATCTGAGGAGTATTATTGTCTGTATTTTCATTTAAAAGTGTGTTTTGGAAAAGGTCCGTATTGAACCCAAGTAGTGGATAATCTTCATATTCTTTTCTCCTCTTCTATTAATCTCTCAAGCTTTGTTTGCAATTTTCGGCATACTTTTAGCTTTGTTCAATGCCTTACTCCTTATGTTTACAAAGTTTTTTTCATATTTTATTTTAAAAGCCGGTTTTAGTGTTTTTTAACCTGTATCTACTTACAAATTTCACATTTATTACTTTATAGTTGATCTTTTTAAACATTTGAATAAACAGTGCTATTACCGATAAGGAATCTACTATAGGGGTTTTATTGCTACCGTTAGTATTAATATATAGACTGTATAGTTATCTTCGTAATAATTTTAAAACTATACCGTTTATCATACGTTATACTTCTAGCATCTAGTTCGCAAAATCATTCCGAAAATCATTAAAAAAACCATGTTTTTGATTGTCTCTATTATAATACTTAAAATGATGTTAATAATATATGTATTCGTTATGAAAGAATCCTATTTTTTTATTGAAGCTTTGATTTTGCTATATTACAAGTTAAGGTTCAGGTGCTTTAAAGTTCTTTTACGAAATAATGTATTTTTCAACAAATAATCCATATATTTGTGAACTTTTTCCAGGTTTGTTATTAGTAAAACTATAGTATTAGGAGTGCAAAGTATGAAGGGACTTTTGGAAAATCTAGTTTCGGTATACACTTAAAATGCTGAAGAGGTGTAAAAGCCTAGTTTACATAGTAATTGCGATTTAGATACGCGTGGAATATAGTATTCAAAACGGTTTTGGAATATAATATTGAATGAAAATATGCGAAGGAGAAGGTTATGAATCAAATCGTATAATAGAAAAATAAAGAGGCAAATAAAACATAACAAAGCGTTTGAAAAAAGACGTCTAGTATTTGCTAACACCAATAGAATTAAATAAAATGATAATAAAGCGCGACCATAAGTTAGTCAGGTATCCTAAATTGGCTCTTTAACGTCTCATAAACTCTATATTAGGTAAGTGGCTAATGAATTCAAACGTTATAAATAATAAACTTAAATAAGAGATTTAATTTATATAGAACGAGGAAAGGAGAACGGGGGAAGCAAACGAGGTAATACTAATGCAAAGAAGTAAATGGGGTAGTGTTAACGGGGAACAAAACGTCAAAAGGTATATATATAGGGTTTTGGTAAGTCCTAGTGGCATGATAAGCGTTTCGAATACTATGACTGGTTCGTGGTATGTATTGAGTAGGTGGGTTGCCTGTCATGTTTTAGCCGTTTTTAAGGTTTTTAAACGGTGGGGATATTGTATTTAAGCCGCCTTCGAAATTTAGGAGCGATTTGAATGTAACTTTTAGATAGCATAGGTTTTAGCGAAGGGTTTCGAAACTTGTTGGTTTTGGTTTACATAACCTACTACCGAATATAACATTCTCAGAAAAATATCCGAATATGTTAAAAAAGTTAAAACGAGTTAACGGATAACTTAACGGGGATTTTAGTAAATAAGACACTTATCGAATTGATAATATCGTATTGAAGTTATCCTTTTTAAACTTATTCCTGGTTTTACCATATTTTTAAATTTTGGGTTTCAAAAGCGCTTCCGCGTACTTTTACACTCCCGTATAATTTTTTCAAGTTATTTTATTTAGACACAAATAGTTAAAACAGCTGTAATGTCCAGTTATATATATTAAACCTAAAGTAATTCTTTTCATCTTAATATATTTATAATCGAGTAAGTTAGTTAATAATTCGTGTTGGTAAGATCTTTCTCTATTTACGCAAACGTAAAAAGTAGAAAAGTAATCGTAAACTTTAGTAGTTTATATTGCAATTAGTAAAATAAAATTGGTTAAAAAGGTATCCGGAGAGTGTATACCACATATAAAAGCTTATAACCTTTTATCCGAGTAGTGGCACACTACTATGCACTCTATTAATCTCTCTTTTGGGTAGTGACACTCTACCGTAAACTTTTCCAACACCACTTTTAGGCAATGGCACGCTATTATGCATTTTGAAAGAATCTACCCTGCAAAGTAGCACGTTACCATGCACTTCTATAAGGGTGCAATTTGCAGCGTAGCTGCTTACTAACTATAGGGACATCTGGTAGTATTCACAATATAAGAGAAATAAATTAACATAATAACAACCTTAACGATACTACTAATCGAAAAGTATCATGGCAGAACGATAAGTTTAATTTTTATTAACGTTTCAATTCACAATGACAGAAATTGTCAAGGTAAAAGTTGGTAATTAAAAGTTAAGAAGTTAGAAAAAAAGTGAAAGGTTAAAGGGAAATTGAAAGTTGAAGTTGAAAAGGAAGGTAACTTGAAAGATGTTTTCAAATTATGGTGGAACGTTTCATTTATCCTTTATTTCCTTTGTTTTTTGTTTCGTTACCTTATATCATTATGTATTATTTTTAATATAAACTTTCAGTTTTTTTTTGCTTCAATTTATTTCATATGTCTTTGAGGACTTAACTATAAATTAATTAGGAGATAGATGACAATATGGTGAATCGGGTTACATGATAAGTATGATTTATGCTAGGGAAATAGTTACCCGAGGTAATAGGACGAATGTATGAAGAATAATGGAGACTCGCAGGCACTAGTCAGACTAGCAATAACAACAATTCAAATACGCCCTCTACCCCTCTAATATCCTCCGGATTCCCCCAATTTATCAATGTAACCAGTATCTAAACTGTAAGGCACCTTGAGATCTTGGTTAGAAGAATAGCGAGGGGCTATAGAAGCCCCTACAATCCTCATAGACCTCTCATTACAATCCCTCCCACCGCTATCTACAGGTATATTTTGTAGTAGCTATTGCGATACCTTGCAGTAGGTACTTCCTGGTGATAGTACGATACAGAAAAGATATCCACAGCTAGGTAATTCAAACGCCGGTGGAATTGGTGTATTTCTAAATCCGTTGAGTTTAACATTACTACCTCTTACTCTTTAAGATGAAATTGAAGGTATTCCTATTCGGAGATGAAATGTAACACACAGACGTTTTCAATGAATGCTTTAATTTAAACAATAACATTGACACAAAAAATGTTTGTGTTTTCTAAACAAAAAGAAATTGAAGTAAGGCATTTACAAATATACAACGTAATTATTCCAATGATTATTAATATAATTTTAAATTCTAGTAACCAAAATGAGTCGCCAAAGTAAAAGTAACTTTAACTTTACCAATATCTCAATAATTAATATCCGTGGTAATAGTATTTTCCCATCGTAATAAAAGATTTTACGAACAGCCGTCTGTTGAATAACTCTTTACCCCTGTATTTTATATTATACTTCAAAAGGTATTATCCGCGTAACTATTACAAAGTTAAAGGTTGGTTACGAGTCAAATATTTCATCTTGAAGAAAAATATAAGGGTCTTTGCTATTTAAACAATATAGGAAGGCATAATAGATCATTTACTAAGCTGTTTAAAAACCAATATTTGTATACCATATAACTCGCATTTATATAAAGTTTTATCAACAGCTTTTTTTGCCTTCGAAATTTGTAATTAATCGAAATGGTATTACTTTGAAATAATAAAATATTAAGTTTCATATATTACCTATTGTTTATACAATTTAACCGAATTGTGGCGAATCAACTAATTCCTGGACTCGCCACAAATTCAATACCTTTTATCATTTGTATGACAATAATTCGTACGATGAATAAGTCTGCTGAAGTCTTTCCCTTATTGCCATCGCTAATATATTCATAAATTCTAAACCAAAGATTTTTAACCAAATTTTAAAGATTAGGGTATTTAATTTTTGAGATGAATATAAGAGGTTAATATAACGTCTTGAATATATTAAGGGCTGAAGTTATTTATGTGAAGATGTGTATCAATTAAATTTGGTTCAGGTGCTATTATATTTGTAAACAAAAAAGTTTACTAGTTGAAAAGCCTTTACAGATGATATTTAGGCCCTATAATGCATATGTTTGAATGGAAGTGAATTTCAATACAGTTAAGTCACCTATATTTACATTTAGTTGGTTGTATTGACTGCAAATTGACTGTAGTTTGTGGGGTTAACTTTATTAGCTGAAAGTCAAGTACAGTAAATAGCCACTTCAGGTTAGGGCATGAGCTACACAACTATCTATATAAATTAGTGCCAAAAACCGCTTGAGGTCTAACAAAGTTAGGAGTAATACATCACTACTTTAAATACACTACTAGTTATTTCGATCAAAGATAATCATCGACTATGTTGCAATGATAAAGGCCTATTAATACCAATCAATTCTTATTAGATTGAGCTCAAATAAGCTGGGTAAAACAAAATGGTACTTTCAGATTGCATTTTTTTTTACATAAGGTAAAAGAAATATTTTTGCGACGTACTCCTATACATTATGCAACTGTTCAAAACAGCCAGTAAGGAGAGGTTAAAGATTGTGAAATTATTCACGGCAGTATATATATGGTAACGGTATCTCCAGTATTATCGATAACACAAAATAACTTTAATAAACCTGTCGTGAAAACATTAATATTGATCGTTTAGAAGTCTTAAAAATCGGTGGTTTATGAAAATGAGCAAATTTCAAATTAAACGGTAAACTTGATATTATTCTAGGTACAATTACTGCAAGTTTCAAATCAAAAAAATGATTAAGTCCTATAACCTTTTAACTACAAAAAAAATAATATATGACCTACTATGCTATACTACTTTTATCCCCTTACACCATTGAAACATGATCATGATAGTATCAAAAAACGTCAAAATTGACATCGTTTTCCATAACACCGAAAAAAAAAAAAAATTCACAAACCTTGGATTCATATTCGTTAAATACTTTGATAACCATCTTAAGCATATGAACATTGATAAAAAATTTACTACCGAATATTTAACGAATGACATCAGTTACTACAACCTCAACTAAAATTCCACTAGACTTATAAATGGACCTGTCGCTCTGAATAACTACTACAAATACTTGAACAAATATACCTTCTATATGTGAAAAGAGATAGATAAGAAAGTCAAAACCGAAATAAAGACTAAATTTCTTAACCGAGGAATGAATCTCTTGGTTAGGAAAGAGGGAAGGGGTAATTTGATTAACATGTTGAATAAATACGTAACATATAGAAATACTTAGCAGATACGTGAAAAGAAAGAAAAAACTATTAACGAAAATATCACTTACTACCCTTACATACTTTTATTAAAAATTGCTCAAAAATATGAGTTTTGTTAATCCTCTTCTTCAAGGCGCTCAAGACGAATATTTCGTTGGTAAGGTTTCTGGCGACAATAAGATATTAATTGATTTAGGCGTGAAAATCCCTTAAATTTATTAATTAATTAAAACTAAAGCTCGAAAAAATCATTAATACCATTTAGATTATTATTAAGTCCCCTACGAAAATCCTCCCATTCCCTACAATAACCCCCGAACCCCTTGACACGTTCTTCATTAGCAATTTAATTAATTAAAAACCGGCTTTGTACGTAAGCCTACTATCGGTATGACTACTATTTTTTTCCTCTCAAAGTCTATGAAATGTAATTATACTATCCACTAACATTTATTCCGTCCCTAACACCACCAGATGAAATTTTCAAAATTCTCCTAAGACCAATAAATCATTCAATACCCCCAAAACGTCCATAGAGTAAATACGGAGTACTCAACAATGATGATTTTCGTCAAGATATAGAGAGGAAAGAAGAAGTATAAAGGTAAACCGTACAACCTCCGTAATGTTATGTTACGACCTTTTATTAATATTTACCACTAAATACAAATGAAGTTGCTAGGATTTTACTCGTTGTTTCCCAGTATCCTCATTATCTAAGCCGAAGATTATGACTTTAGGTACTTAATTAATTCATCGTTTTTTGCAAGATTTATATTCATTTTAAAGTTTACTTTAAATATGGTATCGACATTTCTAATTTATATATGGATTGAAATATCATGGAGTAGTTTTACATGTCGATTGATAAGTCAAATTCAGAAAGTAAGATGGATCTTTTAATCAGGTGTTTTATATGCTAATGTTTCATCAATGAATAATGGGGAATGTAGGAGTTTATATATATATTGTATTATCACTGTGAATTACCCATTGTATAGCTAGTATAGCGTGGCTCTTGCTAATGTTAACGGTATATATGCCGGCAAAAAGGCTTGCAACTTAATTATTCTTTCCTTACAACGACCACTCTGTTACAAAATTCCTGTTTCCAAATTATATCGTCCAATTTGTTCAACGAATTGTGACAAAGAAAAGCTTTTTTTCAAGTGAAAACAAATATAAGAGTTCAAAACCTAATATTATACACCTGTTACCAATTTTCGAGAAATGTGGTGTACGTATATATTGAATTCTGATAGGATCTTATAATTAACTTTATTGGTTTTCACTGCGTGCCATAAGCTCAAGGAGGTCTACAAATATGGCCCATATTTTTTTAAGTTTGTCCAGGTGCTACGTAAGAAAGAACAGATACTACTGGGTATTTCGAAAAGGTTTCCATCTAATATAATTATAAAGTAACGTCCATCGCTCTGTACGGATTACCTTTACTTATAGAAAGTAGTTACAAAACCTTTTTTGGAAATCAAATCCCAAACTTACCTTTCAATTAAGGCCTTAGAAATACCCTATAGTTTAAAGACTCGTAAGGGCGTAAAAACTGCAACTTTCGTTGGACCGTATTGTAACGCCATTCTAGTCCATTTTAAATGCCTACTCGCATCAAAAATCAAACAGATTTAAGAGAGTAAAGGGCTTAATAAACATATATATCTTTGTTGAAAGCCTGCGAAGAATGGGAAAATATACTTTATAACCTAGCCATCTTTTTGCCTCAAGCTATAAACTTGGAAAGTGTAGAAAAACGTAAAGTAAGGTACACTGTTAAGCAGGTAGTATGCCGAAATGAGTCTTTTGTAGACAGCTAAAGGTATCTAAAATAAATTCGAAGTCGAAAATCCCATTAAATGAATATGGCGCTGGTAAAGGTGGTAATAGCTTACAAGTAAATAGATAAATGAATAAAGCTGTTATATGAGAGCGCTTTTAATTAAGGTCTTTTTTTAAGACCTTAAAGAACCGAAAGAATGAGACTTTAGTTGCATCGAAATATAAGTTTAAGTCTAAAGGCCACGTTGACTTAAATAACAAGCGACGGAAACGTTGGTTGTGAGGAATATTTTCTGGATAAATCGCTGCGCGAGCGTTGCGCTAAGCCAACGACGATCTTTATAGCTAAAAAGGGGTCTCTAGAAAAGATTTAAGTTGTGATGGAGCTGATTAGTGATGTTGTAATAGAATGGAGTGCATGTAAAGTGATGGTGTTAAGAGTGGTTTGACTTAAACATTTTTCTCAAAGATGGGCACTGTTAGGGTTTATAATGTAGGCCCCTTACCTTCCCTAACAAGTTGGTCCATACGCATATGCCAAGAAAGTTGATATAAGTTTGAAGATAGGAATGCGGAAGTTGGCAAAGGCATACTACGCCAGCAAGTCCGCCAGATTATTAAAGGTTACAAAAAGTTTAAATGCGTATTACACTATTTTAACGCCACTTGTACAAATGATTTTAACTAGTTGTGATCTTCGTTTCATACCGTGATAATATGGGTGCCGGGTTCGACTAATATATACCCCAGGTTTAAGGGTCAAATAACAACGATAAAATCTTTTCTATATATATTTTATCGACTTTAAGGACTGTAAACTTAAGTAATACAATTAATAAAATAACTGGACCTGAAAGCCTTACCTCCGAACCACATAAAGAAAAGGAAATCCCTCATCGGCAAAATCTTAAAATCAAATACGCAAAATTCTTTTAAACAACTAAAGGTGTTTCATTTACAGAAAACAAAGCTGTTAGTTAATATGTCACACTGTTGCCGAACGTAAATCAAAATAGGTAATGTATCACATATAATACCCCTTTACTTTTAGCGGAGAGTATATTAAAAACTTTGTAAGTTAAAGATGAGGAAAATAAGTTTAAAGCTATTAACTGGTATAAAAAAATTATTATTAGGTTGAAAATAACGTAATAACTAGTCGACCATACCTTTTTCTACCGCCTAAAAAGCTAAAACCACTATTTTCATCGTAATGATAATAAAATTAACCTTACATACTTATTTATCATTCGTAATTATTATGTAAAACAGGTCTCTTAAGGTATTATACCTAATATTTGGATAATAAAGTACTTAATAAAGGGCTATTCGTAATTTGTCACGTGACAAAAAGATATTAATACTGTTACAAAACTTAACTATACGGATATCGATAGGGTCAGAATTGGTTTTGGATTTGGAATGAAACTCTTTCTACTGGGATCAACAACTATTACTATAGTTGTTTAACTTATTATCTTTGATATTTTGAAATCTCCTACCCTCCTTCTTCTTTTCCGGAAAAACATAAAATGACTCGGCTTTAAAATTGCTATTTGGATTAATGAATTGGTTAAAATTTAAAGCGACTAAAGTTTTCTCCTCATTTCCAAATGAAAACACATTTTGCTTCACTTTTAAATTCCAGAAACGGTGGTGTTAAACATAACAAAGGTAGAATTTCGTTAGCTACATCGACAATTCAACCATTCGACTGCTAACAAGCTTTACAAAGTCCCTATATTGGCTTAACATAAAGATGTGGAATTATTAATGCTAAGAGTAATAAAAAATATTTGCTATTACTATCAAACACGCCTTCAAACTCCATTAATATTTCAATTTACACTAAAAACCCCAAAATTTTAATTCCAATTTTTTTTTTCGATATATTTCACTTAAACGAAAAGCTCGTACTTTACGTTGAGCACTTCATAACTGCGTTTCACACCGCAGAATTCCTTCAGACTATCACAGCAAAAAAAAAAATAAGATATTACGTACTGTATAGATGAATATGTACTCAAACCCCCTAAACTTATTAGTCCACGATATCGATACTAACTTTAGTACAATGGAATTTTAAGTTAATATCAAATCGATTAGTATTTTATACAAATAGGTCTCCATTAAAGCCTACTGAGTAATTAATAAAATTGGAAGGATTTACAAACTTTTATAAAAAGCCTACGGTATCCTTAATTTAAAGATTAACAATTTTAAAAGTCAAAAAACACGGCTATAAACGAATATAAACCGTCTCAACGATACTATCAGCCCCAACAGTTCTATCTCAACTTCGAATGGTATTGAAAACATACCTTTGTATAACAATTGAATTGTCACTATGGCCAAACATCTAAAAAAGAACTAAGATACACAGAAAAGCACTAGCGAAACTAAGGACGGAATTTGAACGCCGCTCAATCTATAATACCCTCAATACTATAAACGTATCATCGATAATAAACATGCTATTTTTGCCTCTTTAAAGTAAAGTTCGCATGTAAAAGGAAGTAGGGAAACAAGATTAACCTTATAAGATACTAAATATTACCAATCCAAAAGTAATAATTAAAACAGTTAACGGTCTTGTTATTTTACGTATCATACAAGTTAAGCGGTATAAAAACCCCTGTAAGTTATATAAAAATACTTAAACTGAAGACCTTCGACCTGAATAGATCAGCCAATATAATCCTCTCGAACCGATAATTAATAAGCTAATAAAACGTTGATGGCATGGAAAACCACCTGAAAGGAGGATACATACCAAAGGAGAGGACATTAATAAAGATTATAAGCCTAGGAGGGCATATACAACAACATAAGTATCTGGAAAAGATAATTCTGATAAAAAACTCGCCTTTATCTTCGATTTGACATCAAATTTTTTGGTATATGTGCACGAACTACCTTTTTAAGAAACGTTAGGAGCCTACACTATAAACCATAATAGTACCTACCTTCGAGAAAGAAAATTCAGGTCCAGCTTCTCTTAATACCATTACTTTATATATACTACATTTTACTACAACATCCCTAATCGGCTCTATTATCACTTGAATCTTTTCTGGTGACCCTTTTTGGCCATAAAAATCATCGTTGACTCGACACACCGCTTGCTCAGCGGTGTATCCAGATAATAGCCCCTATAACCAACGATTTTATATCATATTACTTGTTTCAACGTGGATCTTTAGACTAGCATTACGATGTAACCATAGCCTGATTCCTTCTATTCTTTAAGATCTCAAAAGAAGACTTTCATAGTAAGCGCTTACATGTGACGGCTTCATTTTTTTTTTCTTTACTTATAGGCTATCGGGATAAGGCTTATGTTTGAAATCATTTGTTTAATAGATTGTCAGGTATAACTTAGGAATAGGAATTTTCAAATAAGATGGTTGTTGTAAGGTAGTAACACTTACGTTTCAAGTTTTTCCACCGGCAAATATACCTTCAACATGATCTTGGGCCGCACTATACTGGCTATAGATTGCGAACTGCCCGGTGATAGTAAATTTCATGGAAAAAAAAACCTCGCCTTCAAGTTCTGAACTAAAGATATTATCAACTTACCAGGTAATCATTTCACGAAAAACGACTCAATAAAGATCAACGGTCTCCTAATACAAGAAGTTTGTTTTATGCATGCCGATTGTACAATTTGAATGCCAAGATATTACAATCTTCAAAACGAAAACAATCCACGAAATCTGGGGTAAAACCACGAACCAACCGTACGAAAAATCACAGTTAATTGCTTAGAAATACGGTATTAAATGTAAGAGAAATTCTTACTCAATCGCTTACAATATGAAATATTAGCTAGCATTTAATCGTCGCAATTTGAACCAGTTGAACCACTAGTAAAAACTATAAATTCACTTTAAATGACCGTAACATTACGTGAACGTATTCATAATCGGCCACGAATACTTAATGGATTATGTTATTCAAACTGCCGAAAGAATGATGGGAAAAGTTTCCGGCCAGAACGTTTATAAGATACATTCAACCTTTATATATACTAACCGAAACAAATATTCCCCAGTTTTTAACTTATTAAATGCATTTCAAAAACAAATTGTACGTAAAACATTAATGTTTAACTTGTAATTATTAATTATATACAATGGAAACCTCAATATCACCAACATATAAACTAATAATTAACTTTTTGATGAATTCTTTCAGTATATAGCGTCGAAACAACGTATCATAAAAAAAATAAGCCTTGAGAAGTATAAGAAAATTAAAACGTTGACAATTGGTAATAAATTTAACTTTAAAAAAATCGTTCATCCGAATCCATAATATTAACTATATCCGTGACACGTATTCAAACCTACGTAAAAAATGGTGAGCTATGAGCATGGTAAAAATTAGCAAAAAAAACAAAGAAAAACTTTAACGATACTTAAAATAAAATACTTATGCAGCCTATATCGCCACTTTATGCTAACTGAAGGCATCTTACAATCTGTCGATTGCAGCACAAACTCAAAATTCACAAAACAAAAATTTCAATAAGTTGAATAAAAGGATAATCTGTGAAGGGACTAAGCCCAAACTGTAGCTTTAGATAGTCAGATACTGTCTATAATCCTTTATGAAGAGAAGGAGAGAGAACCACTACTAAGAATTAGCTACAAGTTGAGGAAGAGAGGTGGTCGGTTATATGAAAGGTGTAAGAATATACCTCCAAGTGGTTCCAAAACATCTTAGGAGTATGCCAACCGCTAGAGCTAGATCTCTGGCAACCATTA